>PVKB01004286.1:0-149994 GCA_004027205.1 Ctenodactylus gundi | reverse complement strand
TTTAAAGTTCCATGAGATGGTTGTGGTCTGGGTCTCTCATATCAGAGAGACCATCCGATGTTTCACTTTCTGCTTCTGACTCACTTCACTAAGCATGATATTCTCAAGTTTCTTCCATTTGTCTGTGAAAACCTCCACACTGTTGGACCTTAACAGAGGCGTAGTATTCCATTGTGTAAAAGTACCACAGTTTGTGTATCCACTGGTCTATTGATGGGTATTTTGGTGACTTCCCTGTTCTAGCTATTGTTAGTTGTGCTGCTATGAACATGGGTATACATATATCTGTGTTGTATGTTGTTTTGGCCTCTTTTGGTTATATTCCCAGGAGGGGTGTCGCCGGATCAAAGGGGATATTTATTTCTAGTCTTTTGAGAGCTCTCCGTACTGCTTTCCAGAGTGGTCGAATGAATTTAGATTCCCACCAGCAGTGCAGGAGGGTTCCTTTCTCCCCACAGCCTCACCAACATTGATTGCTATTTGATTTGTTGATATAAGCCATTCTCTCTGGAGTGAGATGTTCTTAGCGTTGTTTTGATTTGCATTTCTCTTATGGCTAGAGATGTTGAACATCTTCTCATGTATCTATTGGCCCTTTGTACTTCTTCGTGAGTGAACTGCCTCTTCATTTCATTTGCCCATTTTTCAACAGGATCCTTTATTTTGGTTGGCTTAATTTTCTTTAGCTTCCTGTGTATTCTAGTTATGAGTTTCTTATCTGAGGTATAGGTGGTGAATATTTTTTCCCAGTCTCTTGGTTCTTTATTTACAATGTTGACAGTTTCCTTTGCTGTGCAGAAACTTTTTAATTTGACAATATCCCATTTGTTGATAGTGGGGGTAATTTCTTTTGCTCTTGGTGTCTTCCCAAGAAAATCTTTGCCTGCCCCTATGTCTTTTAGAAATTTGACTACTTTGTCTTCCAAAAGGTTTAGTGTCTCATTTTTAATGTCTAGGTCTTTGATCCACTTTGATTTGATTTTGGTGCATGGTGATAGGTATGTGACTAGATTCATTCTTCTGCATGTGGATGTCCAGTTTTCCCAGCACCATTTGTTGAACAGGCTGTCCTTTTTCCATTGTATGGATTTGGCCCCTTTGTCAAAAAATTAGGTAGTTGAGGGTATTTGGGTTTGTTTCTGCATCCTTGATTCTGTTCCACTGGTCTATCTGTCTATTTTTATGCCAGTACCAAATTGTTTTTACCACTATGGCTTTATAGTATAGCCTGAAGTCTGGGATTGTAATACCTCCTGCTTTGGTCTTGTTGCTTAGGATTGCTTTGGCTATTTGTGGTCTCTTTTGGTTCCATATGAATTTAAGAATTGTTGTTTCAAGTTCTTTGAAGAAACTTGTAGGTATTTTGATAGGAATTGCATTGAATCTGTATATCAGTTCCAGTAGTATAGCCATTATGACTATATTTATTTTGCCTATCCAAGAGCAGGGAATGCCTTTCCATTTTCTAATGTGTCCTATGACTTCTTTCTTCAATGTATTGTAGTTTTCTTTATATAGGTCCTTCACATCCTTGGTTAGGAATACTCCTAGGTATTTAATTTTTTGCTGAGCTATTGAAAATGGAATTGTTTTTCTGAATTCTTGCTCAATAAGTTCATTGTTAGTGTATTGAAATGATATTGATTTTTAGTGTTAATTTTGTATCCTGAGAATATAATACACCATATCAACAAAAGCAAAAACAAAAACCACATGATCATCTATATTGATGCAGAAAAAGCCTTTGACAAAATCCAGCACCCCTAACATGATAAAAACTCTGAGAAAAATAGGTATAGAAGGGCTCTTCCTAAAACTAATGGAAGCCATATATGCCAAGCCTACTGCAAATATTATAGTAAATGGAGAAAAATTGAAAGCATTCCATCTCAAATCAGGACCAAGACAAGGCTGCCCACTGTCACCACTTTTGCTCAGCATAGTCCTTGAAACACTTGCCATAGCAATCAGACAAGAACATGAAATAAAGGGAATATGCATTGGTAAGGAGGAGGTCACACTTTCCTTATTTGCAGATGATATGATTGTCTATATGAAAGACCCAAGAAACTCCACTATGAAACTCCTAGAAATAATTAAAAAATTTAGCCAAGTCTCAGGATACAAAATTAACACTAAAAAATCCCAGGACTCTTTTGAAGTTCTTATAGTCTATTCTTGGCTTAGGCGATGAATGACGTGGTTTTATCACCCAGTATGTATTGTATAGTGTCTAGGGTTTTTATTCAGATTACTGGTTTTTAAGATGTGCTCGAGTCATCTACAGCAGTAATCTCTTCTCTTGTACAAATTTTTTACCCACTTATTTTTTCATGACAAGTTGTCATCATATTTTGCTTATTCAGAATAAAAATATTTTGATGCTTAGCTCTTGATTGAGATATACTTTTTATCTTTTTAAAAAAATTCCTTTAAGTAGCACATACAAGTTGTACCATGAGCTGTTTCACATTTACCCTGATTATTTGAAAGTAAAACAGTAGAAGGGCTAGATAATGCAGTAGATGCATTTCTAAATTTGAAAGAAACATGAGAGCTTTTGTCTAAGTTGTATAATTTTGTATTTGTGTGTATATATATGTATATATATATATATATATATATATATATATATATATATATACACACACATACATACATATATATGAATTATTCCAAATCCTTGCCACCATTTAGAAATTTCAAGCTTTTTAAATTTCAGCCATTCAAGTGGATATGTGTTGGTGTTTTAATGTGATATTTTTGGGAATGGGAGTTTCATTTGTTTGTTTGCTTTTGAGACAGGACCTCATTCTGTAGTCCAGGCTGGTCTTGAATTAAGTATAAAGCCCAGGTTGGCCTGAACTCATAGCAATCTCCCTGCTTCAGCATCCCAAGTGGTACAGTTAATGGTTTGCAACACTATACTTGGATGTTTATGTGCGTTTAACTTGTTTGTCTCTGATGACTAGTAGGTTCCTTTCTGTAGTATCATTTTTCCTTTTATTCTAGATTTTTCTTAGTTGTTTTATTCCTACTGAGTTTAAGAATTATGTATTTTGTCTTCTAATCCACTTTGAGATGTAGGTACTATAGACATTTTTCTTCACTTATGAGGCTGTGCTTTCATTTTAAGTGTTAAAATTTAAAACATGTAAAATTTTTAACAAATCTTATCTGAATTTTTATGGTTTTCTTTTTGATTTCTATGGCCTTAAGTCCTTTCTTTAAGATTACCTATTTGATAATTTACACTATTAGGTTTTACATTTTGGTTAATGTTTCGCTTACCTAATCTTTGAGTATGGTGTTGGATGAAGGTCAACATTTGTTCATTTTTGTGTTCCATGCATCTACAGAGTATCAGTTAAAACAGACTATTTTTTTCTTTTTTAATACTTTGACATTTTAAACAAAACTGATTGTGTATTTTTTTGTTCATGAGTCTTTATTTTTCCCTTTAATATTTACGTAGACGAGTACAGCAGTGTTTCAATTATTGTTGGTTTATCTCAAATACTGTGTGGTGGTGTATGTTCTTAGCTTTCAAACATTTTTCCTCTTCCTAAAAATTACTTTCTAAAATTTTCTAAAAATTAAACACTCTTTCTAAAAAATGGAAGACTATGTAATTTACATTGATATAAAGTGTAAGATTCACTTTATCAAATCTGGTTTTAAAAGTCCTGCAGCCTGGATGGCCAGTGCAGTGTCCTTCTGCCGCAGTGGCGATGGTGAAAGCAGCTTCCCTTTTTATGGGAGAGCCTGTACTTCTTTGTGAGACTTCACATAAAGTTTTTAGATATCGATTTCATATTTGACCCACAAAACATATTCTTATTTAAAATGAAATTCCTTTTGTACATTAAAAAATTAAAAGTCTATGAAATTTTGATCACATCTGCAGTAAATTTGTACCCCAATTTGAGGGAATTAACATACTAAAAATGTGGAGTTTTTTGATTCATTACTTCAGTATCTGTCTTTTTCTGACAAAGTTGAATAGATTTTAGTATGTAAATCTCGTATAGCTTTTACTAAATTTATTTTTGTATGTACTATTTTGGTGTTATTGTAGGCAGAATAGTTTTAAAATTTTATCATCTAATGTTTGCTACTGTCACCAAAATAATTTTTTCTGCATTAACTTTTTATCCACTGACTTTGCTAAGTTTGCCAGTTACAATTACTTCACCGGCTTCTAAGCATATTAAAGGTAAACAGTCTTGTTACATGAGAATAACGACTGTTTTATTTAATTATTTTTCTTTTTATAATGCTTTTTTCTTTCCCCTTGTCTTATTGTAAATGGTGAATTCCCTAATGCAGTCATGAATAGATATTGTCACAGTTGCTATCTAGGCCTTATTTTTTCTCTTAAAGGAAACTGTTCACTAGTATGTCATGAAATACAATTTTAATTGTAAATTCTACTTTTAAAATTGGTGCTATTATAAGATTAAAGAAACCTTCTAATTTTATTTTTGCCTAAAATTTCCACAGAAATGCTTAATTTGTCAAATATTTGCCCTGCATGTTATGCAAAGATCATATGGGTATGCCTCTTTGTTGTGCTAACTGTGGTGAATTGTAACAGTACATTTTCATAAGTTAATTTAATCTTACACTTTAGAAGTACCTAACCAATTGATTTGTGAAATATATTTAAATCAATGATCAGGTGCACGATCAATTTGCGTGTATGTGTGAATAGTTAATATCTTTTTTTCATTCTGCAATCCAGGTCATGTTTGAAATCTCAGAAAGAAATGAGAAATATTCTCGTATTTTCTTTTTGTTTCCTCAATATTTAATAAATGTATGCATGCAAAATGCAATGGTCATATTGAGATTGAGAATTTTGTGTGTATGCTTACCACAACATTGCAGTCTTTCCCTTCCCCATTATCGCTCCCCACCCCCGCCGCTCACTGCTCTCCCAACCCTCACTGTCACAGTGCACATTTGGTTTTGTAAAATGCCTGTATTCTGGATTTCTTGTATTAGAGAAACCAGGCAACATTTTATCTTCTGCGTTTTCTTTTTTTTTTTTTTTCTGACATAGTTTGTGCAGAACTGTATGTCTTTCTTCAATATTTGACAGAATTTACCAACTAAGCTATTTGAAACTGTTGTTTTTCTTATATCTAAGGGCTATTTCAATTCACATTAATGCAAGACTATTCTGGCATCTACTTCTTTTTATTGATCTTTAGTAGTTTTTGTCTTTCAAAGAATTGTACGTTATGCCCAAGTTGCTACATGTACTTGCAAAAAGTTGTGGTATTAGTTCATTTTTTCTTTGATATCCTGAAGGTCCATCATTTTTGATATTGGTGATTTGTGGGTGCCCTATCTTCTGTTAAATATCTTGATTCTAATCTGTCTGATGAACAAGCTTTTGATTTTATTGCTATTTTGTAGTGTTATGCTTTTTTCTATTTTGCTGATCTTGCTTTTCTCATTAATACTGTCTCCAGTTGCCTTTGGTTTTAGGTTCCTCTTTTTTCTATTCATTCCTGAGGTATCATTTTCAGATAGATTTTCTCTTTAAGAGCAAAATAAGTTGTATTTTGCAAAGTTTCATCCATATTATCAATATTACTTGTATTTATTGTGAAATATTTGTCTTTTATTTTTGATTTCTTCTGACCTTAGAATTGTGTCATTCAATTTTAGAATACTAATTGTATAAGTATGTATTATTTTTACCATTTTATCATCATTGTGAAATGTCTGTATATTTGATAAAGCTAATCATTTTGAAGACTATTTTATGTGATGCTGTGTTGTGCTTTTGCATTCTTACGCTTACCGTTGTGTCTTTTTATACCTTCATTCTCCCTTTGTTTCTTTCATCAGATTTAAAATCCATGTGTGTTGGGTAGCAACTACTGGAATCTCGCTTTATATATGCCCTTTGTCTTTGAATTAGGCTATCTGTTCTATTTATAATGTATTGAAATATTGATTGATATGCAATGTGATTTTGTTCTATGATTTTTTATTGATTTTTTTGTGGGACCCATGATGGTGAAGTATGAATACAGAGATGCAGGATGCAAGATCTAGGCTAACAGGTCTTTATTTAGAAACAAAAAATAGAGAGGTAAAAGCTCCTACAATCTGGGAGGAGGCCCTGTACAAGATTTTTTCTTTACTATTTGTTTGATATCATGTCTTAGTTACTTTCTTGAGGCTGGGGCAGAATACCTGACATTTGCAACTTTAGGGAGGGAAGATTTATTTTAGTTCATAGTTTCTGAAGGTCACAGTCTATTCGCAGGTAGCAGCTGGAAATGGTGGAATGGGGCTGGAGCCAGCCGAGCTCTCATAGTATGGCAGAACAGAGTCTGGGAGGAAGGCAGAACCAGCACCCGCTCCTCCACGCTCCTCTACGTCAGGCCCTGAGCATCCACCCCTCCCAGCACGTCTCACCCCTCGACAGTATACGCTATCCATAGGTTCACACGGTGTTGGGCAAACACACCATATCCAAACCACAACAGCTCACCCATCATTTCCTGTTCTATCATCTGGTCAATTATTTGAAGATGTTTTTTTACAATTTTTATTTGCTTATTAGCTTTTAGCTGTACTGCTTTTTATATTTTACATGATTTACATATGGGTTAAAATTTACATATTCAGTATTAAACCATATAGACCAGGATACTTTAAGTTCCTCTGTAACATTTTGAGTGAAATTGAGAAATGTTACAGTCACAAACTTGATCTGTTTACTCACGCCATACTTATGTTACAGGTGCCATTTTAATAAATATATACATGATGTAAAACACACAAAATTACAGTAGGGACTTTTGAGAAAATTTTTTGTTATGTACCCTTATTTTCAACATGCCTTAAATCATTTAGGTGTTCCTAAAACCCTGCATTTTTGTATGATATAATTTCCTGTTATATTTTTAGAATGATAATTTTAGAAGAATTTTTTGAAGTTTAAGTCTAATGGGAATAAATTTTGTTAGTCCGCTTTGTCAGAAAATTTATTTCACATTTATTTTTGAAGTATGTTTTGTTGAATTTTAAATTATGGGTTATAATTTATTATACTATTATTTTAGCATTATACATATTTTCCCACTGTTTTTCATGTCTTTGTGGTTTCTGCCAAAAAGTCTGTGTTTGTTGCAATGAGTATTACTTTAGTGTAACATGTTATTTCCTCTGAGTACCTTAAATTTTTCTTGTGCTTTTAAGCTTTGAAAAATTTGAGTGTTTATCTACCAAATGGCCTCTGAATTTGTCCTTCTTGGAGTTTGCTGAGTTATTAAATCTGACATCTTGTTCATTTAACAAAAAATGATAGTTATGGTCTTTTTTACAGATAAGCAGCTACTTTGCTCCATTTTTTTCTGTCCTTCAGTGGCTCAGTTATCTATTTTAAAACTTATGTCAGTATGTCCTTTGGGCTCTGATCAGTTTTTTTATAATCATTTTTGCTGTTTTATCATTTGATTTAATGACATCTGTCAATAGGTCACATGTGCAATGGCCTGTTTCTCTGTCAGCTGGTTGCTACTATTAAGCTCAACCGGATGTAATTTCAAGTGTTTACTCATTGCAAATCTAGCATGTCACTTAATTTTTTTTTTTGAAACAGGGTCTTTCTGTGTAGCCCAGGCTGGTCCTGAACTCACTATGTGGCCAAGGCTGGCTTTGGACTTACCACAATTCTCCTGTCTCAGCCTCCTAGGTGCTGAGATTATAGGCAGGCGCAACACACACAGCTTTATGTGGTGCTGGGAAATCGAACTCAGGTCCTGGTGCTTGCTAGGCAAGCACTTTAATTGCTGTTCCACTCCTCCAGACCTTAAATTCTTTTTTTGCATTAATTGTATCTTTGCTAAGATATCCTGCCTTACTTCATTGTATGTTTGAATTTTCCTTTATTTGAAAATATTTATTTCATATATCTTTATGAGTTGTATTTTCCATTTTCTTGTTATTTAAACTCTGAACCATGCAAGTAACAGTTATCTTTTACTTTGGTATTGAGGAACATTTTGCTTTTCTCTACTGAGTCATTTTCAAGTTACATTGTGAATAAACTGAGTAATTAATATGCTACATAGAAGCTGGATTCTGTTTTGTTTTTCCATCCAAATATTGATGATGGTTTTGACTTTAGCAGTCACTAGTGTTTGCTTAGGGTTGAATTGCAGGCTACCATCCCTCCACTCAAAGTTGAATTGTCCACAGGTCAACAAGAAACTGTATCTTAGCTGATTCTCCAAGTCACTGATCCCTTGTTCCTAGATCTTTCCTTTATTCCTCTTATTTTATTCCTCTTATTTTTTCATGATTCTTTCTACCCTGGAGCTTCTTCATTTGGTTTCTCTGACCAGAAATATTCTTTAACTTACTTTATGATTAATTCAAAATTTGACTCATTTTAAGAAACTCTCTGCTTTGGTTCATTCCCCCTGGCTTTTGGCTTTATGTTTTGTTTTTTTTTTTTCCAGCATCAATAGCTGTCATAAGTTCATAGGTGAATATTAGGGTTTTTTTTTTTTTTGAGATAAAGTCTCACCCTGTGCTCTGTAGCCCAGGCTAGTCCTGACCTTACTATGGAGTCCAGGCTGGTCCTTGACTCATGGTGATCCTCCTGCCTCAGCCTCCCAAGTGCTGGGATTACAGTCATGCATCGCCACACTTTGTTTATGTGGTGCTGGGGAATTGAACTCAGGAATGTGTGCTTGCTAGGCAAGCGCTTTTACCCCTGTGCCATTCCTCCATCCCAGAGATTGGTTTTTAAAAGGTTACCTCTGAATCTCAAACATACAAACTGTATTATTAATAACTTTTGAATAACTAAGATAATAATATAATAACTTTCTCTAAAATGAATGATAAAGATGTTAATGGATTTTGTCAAAAGGATTGAGGTACATTTTGAGAAAGAATGATATAATCATAATTATTCCTTTGAACCTTTATTCATGTTGCAATCTCATTAAGTATGGATTCAACCAATCCATACTTGATTTCTATATACATATTGAGAAACATGTGAAAAAATTTTCAGGTAATTCATTCTTTTACCACTTCAGGAGAAATAATTTCAGTCTGATTGCCTGTAAAGCATGGTACATTCACATTTAATTAACTAAAGAATAGGATACTTATAACATTAATCTACAAAGTTGAATTTATAATTTGTAAGAGATGGTAACTTTGAAGTTGACATTTCTTTTACATCAATGAGTTTGCAGCTGCAGATGAAGTGCAAGTTGCTAATTGCATAAAATAAAGTTTAGTCACAAGAGTAAACTTCAGTTGGATATTTCTGTTTGATTAATAATGTATAAGCAGGTATCATCTAATTTGCATTTATACAAAAGCATAATGGCTGTGGAAAATTTGCTTCTATTTACTGGTGACATCAGTGCAATCTTCCTTCCTCATCTGCTGAGTACAGCCATCTTAATTATGTGGTTATCAAGTTCTTTTTTTAAGTTCATAACTGGAGAAGAGGGAAACACTTCTTTTATCTATTCTATATTTTTATACATATTTCACCTGTTTATCATTTTACATAACTATAGATCTTTTTTATGGCTGGGATTTTCAGTTTTATTCCAGTTTACTACTTGAGACAGAAAAGTCATCAGATTATCTAAACTTTTTTTTTTTTTTTTTTTTTGAGACTAGGTCTCACTTTGTAGAACACGCTGGTCCTGAACTCATTACAAAGCCCAAGTTGGCTTCAAACACTTGAGAATCCTCCTGCCTCAGCCTCCTGAGTGCTGGGATTATAGGTGTGCTCCACCACACCCATCTATATGTGGTGCTGGGTAATCAAACTCAGGGCCTTCACAAGGACTTTAACCACTGAGATATCCCTCCAGCTTACACTATCTAAACTTTGGCTGATACAGTTCATAAAAGGCTATATTAAACCAGAGTTGAGACCAGAGCTTATTCAAATAGAATGGGCTCTGAGAGTCAGTGCTGGATCTCACCTTGCTCACTATTTCAACTGCACACTGTTATTAGTATTCTCTAATATTATGTTAATTTTAGCAGCAGCAGTAGCAAAAAGGGATGTCTCTCCTTTTTAAATAGAATTTCTTTCTTGTAATAACAACACAAAAATCCACTATTCACGGTGGACAGATGATTAAAAATACTATGTATTTATTCCACATACTGATGGCCAAAGCTGGATGTAGTACTGAGTCTGAAATATAGAAAAAAACTTTAAAACCATAGCCAGTAAAACTGGTTGTGATGCTAAATGTGACCATTTGCCACCAGTTATATCCTATTAAGCAGGAACTTACAGAGGAAGAAGATTTGTTATTTGGGTTAATGAACATTGGATGAGGATTTAGGTCTAATTTTGGGTTAATGAACATAGGATAGGGATTTAAGTCTAATTTTGAATTAACTGTATAACACGTTGCATAACTCTGGATAAATCATTTGACCTCTTGTATGGTCCTTCAATTATGAGGTTATCTTTTACTAGGTCACATCTGTTAAAAAGATCTTTTTCTATTTACTTACTTATGTTTTTTGAGTTCAAGAATTTATTGGACTGAATCACCTTTCTGCAAAAATTATTTTTATGTAATGACAAAGTTATACATATCAAAAAATAATAATTTAAAAATGTTTTGCTGTAATAGTTTAAAATGAATCCATTTCCAAGATGTGCATTGTTTATTTATGTATGTATTTATTTAGGAAGTAGAAAGTGGTTTCACTGGGATCAGTACGAAAGAGAAAGTGAGGTAGAAAGCAGGAACACACCTGCAAGCGGGAGGAGGGGCAAGAGTGCCCAGGATGTGCATTTTCATGCATACAAACTTTTAAGGATTTAATAATTAAATATGTATTACATGAAATAGCCCATTTTTACCAGAATTCACAACCTTTGAAGGGTCTTATAATCATATATATATATATATATATATATATATATATATATATCACATAACTCTATTGTTTTCATTTTATCCTCACTTTTGTGCCAAAAAGAGTATGTTTCAGTCAGTATCCAAATGCGTCTCCTGTCTGTGCATATGTGTTACGTGATACTTGGTGTCTTAGTTACTTTTAATCACTGTGACTCAAAACCTTACATGCACAACTTAGGGAGGAAAGATTTATTGTAGCTTACAGTTTCAGAAAGTCTCAGTCAATTCATGGATGGGCAGCAGGAAAATGGTGGAACTGCATGGTGAGATTGCAGCTAGAGTTGGAACTGGAGCTCCTGTGACAGAGATCCTTACAGAATGGTGTAAGAGAGAGAGAACTGGGAGGAAGGGTGGAACCAGCATATGCCCCTCTAGGTCAAGCCGCAAGTACCCAGCCCTTCCATCCAGGCCCCACCTCACAACCCTATACAATATCCATAGGAACATGAGGATTTGGGGAGACACTGTAGATACAAACCACCACATTCCATCCTTGCATCCCCTTTGGCCACTTCCTTATACAAAATAGTTAGACCTTCTCTAAAAGTTACCAAAGTCTTAACAGTTCCAGCACTGTTGAAGAAATTCCAAATCCATAGACAACTCTGGGATGTGAGGTGCATTCTCAGCTGTGAAGTCCTGTTAAAACCAAAGCGCTAAGCACTTTCAGCATAAATGTCACAGGATCACCATTTCTACTTCAAAAGAAAGGAAAAGGAGGATAAAAGGCAGTAGGACAAAAACAATTCCTAAACTCAACTGGGCAAGTGTTATGTCTATAGTCCCACCTGGCAAGATGTGCATTCTAAGGGGCTTGGGTTACCCCAACCCCTACAGCACCACAACAGACTGCGTCCTCCTTAGCTTTGGGCTGAATCACTCAGGGCTGGCAGTTTTCCTTAGCAGATGATCCATGCTCCTGGCTCCTCCAAATTCATAGGTTCTCCACTGCACCTTTGCCTTCTGCTTTACAGCATCACACATTGGCCTCCCAGGGGCACACTGCTTGGCCTTCAAGGCCTTCCTCTGAAGTTTGGGTGGAAGCTTCTGTGAACCCATAACCCCAACACTCTGCACGCCTGTAAAGCCATGACTGTGTAGACATCACCAAGGCCTGCCATTGGCTTGATCAGTAGCCTGGCCCCTTGGACAAACACTATGCAGTCTCCAAGTTCTTAGATGATTGAACTCCAGACCACTGAACTGTAAAGGACAATTTTTTCTTTTGACCTTGGGATACACTTCTCTGCAAAATCTTTTGCCTCTTCCCCCTTGAGCTGGTGAAGGGTGGGGTCCTGTTGACTTTGGAAAGGCCCTTCCTGCACCTTTCCTACAGTCTTGATGGTGCTTCTTTGTAATACTAATTTCTTTAACTTCTTTGTGGTCTTTGGCTTCACTGCTGAAGGCCAGTTTTGGCCCCATACTGCAAACCCTTTCTGATTTTTCTCTGCCATTTTATCTTGTCTTTTGCCATACCATACGGCTGGCTGAAAGCCGCAAACAGCAGCCATATAACAGTTTGAATATCAATCTGCCTTCAGATTTCCTCCGCCAGAGTCAGCAGTCCAACACCCCTAATCTCAGTTTCACGCAAAGTCTCTGGACAAGGGCAAAATGCTGACAAACTTTTTGCCGGAGCGTAGTGCACATGGTGTTTAGGTTACTTGCCGATACAGTCCTCCTTCCCATCTGAAACTTATTGAGCCTGGCCTTTCCAGTCCACACAGGTGGGACAGCATATGCCTATGCCCCTCCAGGTTAATTCCACAGCACCCATCCCTTCCCACCAGGCTTCGCCTCCCAACTCTACTCAATATCCGTAGGTACTTGAGACTTTTGGGAACACTCCAGATCCAAACCACCACACCTGGATTTGAACTCAATGCCTTCACAGTGAGTTATATGCCCAGCCCATTTTTAATTTTCAAGTTTGGGACAGGGCCTCCCTATGTTACTAAAGTGCCCACCCTGGGCTCACATTTGCCATGTGTGTATGTCAGCTTTCCTAGAGTGCTAGGCTTTCAAGCCTGTGCCAGCGGGCCTAGCTACAAAACCCATCCAAAAAAAGTCCCCAGTGTTTTCTTAGTATTTTCACTGGTCTTTTAAGTTATATAAAATTTGCTTTTTGTTTTTTATTTCTCTTTCATGTAATGTTGCTGATCTTGTAACACAGGGATTTTATGAGTGAAAATGATTGTCTTTCTCTCAGGCACAAGTTCTGTTAGAGAAAAAAAAGTGCATGTGTTAGCAAGTTGTTAGCTCCTCTACAGGTAACTGCATATCTGGAGAGAAACATTCTAGTGGCTTTGAGGAACACAGAGCTTTGCATATTGCTTTAATCGGATTGGTTGGAAGCCAATCTGTGTCTTGGAAAAGCCAATATGTCGCTGGTCATTTAAAGTATATTACAGCAAGTACTCTTAAAGCATATGTGTTCCTCTCATTTCTTGGAAACCATTTCTAAGATATATAATTATTATTTAGTAACATTAAAATTTACTTAAGAAATTTGAATATTACTAAGATTCTTGCTATATGTTTATATATGTTGTCATTCTACCCTTGGAAAGTTTACAAAATTATCATTCTCCCTGAAGTGTTTGAGTCTTCTTTCCCTTTATTCTTATCAACAAGCTGAACAATGTTGATATAAAAATAAACAAGTAAGTTATCTCATAATTTAGTATGTGCTTTTGGAGGGAAAATGTCAAAGTCTGAGTTAAAAATTCCATGATGAAGATAGAACCCATCATTTCATATTTTCTTAAGTTGGGGGCAAAAGAACCTATTGTCTAGAAGCTCTGAACTAGAATAAACATATACACACATACATACAGACACACACACACACACACAGAGAGAGAGAGAGAGAGAGAGAGAGAGAGAGAGAGAGAGAAGAGAAAGAGAGAGAGAGAGAGTAGTCTAATTTTACCTCTGACGGTGGCAGTGACCAGGAAAGCGAAACAGATCTATTTTCACAGCTTTCTCTGTTTCTCTCTGTGTCTGAAGAGGCAGGTAAGATGGGTTGTCCACTCAGGCCCCTCTGTAATATTTGAGTATAACAAATCTTGGCTGGGTAACTTGGCTTACTCTGGCTATGTTTTTCTTTGGATTTCCTGACAGCAATGACCATGTAAATGTAAGTGCAGAAAAAAAGAAGATAAACCCTCCATCCTGCTATATGCCAAGCTGGCATATTTTTCAAGCAGCACTTTGTGTAAAATAAATCTTAACCTTTTTAGAGCAGTGATATTTCTACATCAGAATTTGAATCTATGAACAAATTTGATCCACTGCCAAGATATGGGATAGACACAAATATTTCCTGTTCTGTAAGGTGAAATATTTATGAGATGACTTTTATCAGGAGGCTTTTATTATATAACGGTCTTTGCAGAGTGTATGCTTGGTACGGAATGATGTGCACAAAATGTACAGTAAGTCCCTAGGTGTTTACTTTTTAAGGACGATATACATTTCACCTGAATGCTCAACAGGAATGTGCGTCCTGCAGACTTGCCTTGTAAAAGCAGAGATGTAAATATACCATGGGTTAATGGAGAAAACCCTGAGATAAGGGGAATCTGCAGTCTGAATAAATGTCCCTTCTAGGTCTTTTAGTAGAAGATTGTTGTTTTTTGAAAAAGGGCAGCCCAGCCGTTCTGAATATGCAGATTCCCTCACAAGCAAACAGGCATCTTGTGACTTGGATGTGCATTCTGTTGAGCTGAATGATGAGAGGCACTTCCCAGGGTCACCTCTTCTGAGCATAGTGCTTAACATCATTTTCTAAATTTGTAAATTTTTAGTCTTCCCTGCATAGCCCTCAGAAACTTTAGTCCCTCCTGGTCATCACCAAATTTTATTTTTGCTCCCATTTGTATGGGTATATGTTTATGGTAAGTTGAACGTTTTGTGCACATACATACTGCGTCAACATCTCATTCCCTTCCCTCCCACTTCTTCGCCTTCCTACACCTCTCCACACCACCCTCCTCCCCTTCCCAAGCCCCTACATCTCACCTGTTTGGTTGTATTATTTCCTTATATTTTCACACTGGAATATAAGCTTTGTTAGCTAAGAAAATATCCAGCCTTTCTCTTGAAATCCAGTGGCCTAACTGTAGTTCTCATACCTGTCTATCCTTCCAAGACCTCAGAGGAACTCTCCCACCTAGACTACTTGCCAAATTGAGAGAAAAATAAAGCCAGCCTCTCCCGTACTGGGTAGTTCCTTCAAAGCAGTTGCTGTCACTACTCAGAGCCATTGCCTCTTTTCTTCAAGGAGAGGGCACTCAGGTCCCTTGTACCTCTTGTGCCTTCATTATGATAACCTAAATCCTGGTCTTTTTATTCCAAGACTCTACACTTGCAGGGATCTTTTAACTATTATCGTTCTCTCTTCTAATCAGCCAGTATCCATGTATGGACATTGTGGTTTTTTTTTTTCATCAGTTGATTTGATTTTTAAAAAAAAATAATAAGCAATGACCTATTTTCTCCCATATTATAAAAGTACTATATAAGAGGGTTACATATCATTTGAATCTAAAAGTCTTCAGTTTCGTCTCCAATAAGTACCACAAGAAATTCAGAATATACTTGTTACTTAAAATCATTTATTATTATTTTAATTTTCCTTTTTATAATGTTTTAAAAATTTATCATAGCTCAACCAATGACTTTATGGTTCATGGCATTTTTTAATAACTCATTGTATAAGGAAGATTTTGGTAGAGTGTTCCTTATCTTAGGCTATAATGGGAGGATGAGTGGATGATACTACAGATACAGAAAAAAGCAAACATGGATATCATATGCTTTCTGGAGCAGGTCATAGTATGTTCTTAGAAAATAGAGGAATTTAAGATTAACTTTTTGTGAACAAATAATAATTAACTTGTGTTTTATTGGATTATACTGTGACTTTGATGCCGCACTGATAACAAACATATTAGTTACTCTGTTTCTCTCATTTTAAAGATGAAAAGACTTTTAGAGAGACTGCTTATAGCATAATTTTCCTAAGATGTAACTTCATAGCAGTAAGATCACAAGTCTAAGCTCTTCTATCAGCCTGCTTATTGTCCTTTTCTATTGTTTTGGTAAATGTTTTCATTATTTTGTAGCTCATCTCATATTCTGATTCTGTTCATACTTAGTTGTAAAGAAAAAGAAAATAATTCCTTTTAAAATGGAAGCGAAGGTGGAATATGAAATAGGTACAAGGGAGACTCTGCTGGCTCCATAGGGCTGCCCTGACCGAGCACCTGCCAGGGCCATGAGGAACGGGGCAGACGTCACACCGACGAGGAGTGCTTAATTTTGTCAAGGAGCTTCGGTCAAGGGTTTGCTTTCTCTACGTTTGTGTTTCCAGGCTGCTGCTTGTAATGATGACACTGCTTTTTACTCCAAGCCTTGTCAGTTCAAATGGTTTAAAGAAAATTTGCGAGACAAAACTAGCAAAGGATGAGAAGGAAGAAAGGGTAGTAATAGCACAACGCGTTACCTTAGGTTCTGCACACTTCAGGGGTAACCACGTTTGTCTGAAGGAACTGAATTAGCTGGGAAAGAAGAAAACCTCCCATATGTGGCTGCCTTGCTGGGGCTGGCTGATCGGGAAATGCGTATGGTTGTTCCATTTCTAGTTTCCCTCTTCCTACACAGATCACCCCGCTGTGATCTCTTTTCATTTTTGTTTTCTAGGATTGTAAGTTTTATGTCCTACATTATTTCTGCTACTGTCATATTCAACATTTGCTATGTCCTGAAATTTTATTTTTTATATTGCTAGGGAGTATATGAAAAGATTTGTGATGCATCTTGAAACCTATTTTGAAAAGTGAAAAGTTGTGTTGATAACCATTAAGGCAGCTTATGTCAGTATGCAACTTACTTCTCTATCAAGGAATTGTACAGAGCTGCCTGACTTTCTTTTTTTCATATATTCCATAGGTTATCCTAAAAGATTTTTAAGAGCTTGAGTTAATACTGAATTTAATGAACGTTTCTGATGGGGAATTTTGTTGTTTTAAATAAAATACATGTGTCTGAGGTGGAATACATATTTGAAAAAATAAAATGTAAGTGAAGATTTGCTTTTTGAGCTTAATTTAACTTTTTCTCAGTGAGTAAAAATGAGAGTGGTGAAAATTAGAGTAAGGAATCCAACATGAATATGATGGTCATCTGCTGTAGTTTAAATCTATACAAGGGCCTCTGTAGTAGTGGCCTGTCCCTGGGGTAGTGCCATTGGATCCTGTGAGAATCTTTGGGATCTTAGTGGAGATTTGTAAGCCCTGGGAGATGTACCCTAGACCGAGTTTCTGGGCCCATCCTCCTTCTATTGTTTTTTGCTTTCTGGTCATGAGGTGAACATACTATTCTACCACAAGTTCACCACCACTGCTGTCCAGCACAAGCATCAGAAAACTTAAGGCTTTGGGTCCACCAGCCGTGAACCGAAACCTCTATAACCATGAACCAAAAATACAACAGCCTTTTTTTAAACAAATTGATAATCTTGAGTATTTAATTGTGATAATAAACTATAGTATTAGGTGTTGTCAAATCATGGCATATTGTAACCAAGAATGTTCCCATTTTGTTACCAAAGGAAGTAACATACACTCAAGAAATTTAAATAAAAGAAAAGAGGAATATTTGCTATGTCTTTTAAAATCCAGTCCAGTCAACATTTCTGGGGTGCATATTATGTGATAGGTTCACTTTCTCTATAACCTTCTCAACAGTACTATAAATCGAAAGTCTTATATACTGTATGCAAGTAAATTGTATAAGGCTCTGATCACAAGTCACTGAGAGATTGAACTCCATCTATTAAAATCCCAAGTCCATTTCATGTGTCATTTTCTGGCACTATGCCTCTCTCATTCATAATGTGGAATTATTTGTTTGAAAAATAAAAATCTTTAGCCAAATTTTATATTGATAATAGAAATTAATAATTATTCTGATTTGTAATATGAAAGCCAATTACACATTTCTCATAATTAAAGTTTTTCTACTGAGACTGAATCACTCATTGAAACTATTGTCTAAGAATGAAACTTTCTAATAAAATTTATGTCTAAGCATTGATAGTAGTTTCAGGTACAATTTTAATTCTTGAAAGTATAACACTTTTTCAGATTCTTCAGGAAGAATCAAGTGTTGGATTCTAAGTATCACTAATGACTACTCGCTAGTTATATTAGTGTTTTTTAACTCTTTTTGCATTTGTTTTGAAATAGCAAAGAATATATCATTGAAAGTCATTTTTAATATTCCAAGTCATTTAATTAAAAGGAATTAAGTGTTGAAAATAAACAAAATTAAACCAATAATATTGCTTTAAAAATTTAGGTAGGCCAAAATATGTTTTTTTTTTTTTTTTTTGACTACTTCATCTGATGCAGCTTGTCACTGAGTGCTGATTAATTTCCTTTGAGCGGCTTTCTTCACTTTCCTCTTGAAAGCTGGGTTGTTGAATCTAGCAGCAGGTCAAAGCTACTTCTATCCTCTTAGCTGGAGGACTCTCATGCCGTCTAAAACACTAAGTTCAAATGAGCAGAGTCACCCTGACAGGACACTCTCGAATCACAACAAAGGAAGGATTCATCTGTCCCTGAGACCGTCCTTGCTAAAAGGAAACCACAAAATCCAACTTCAAAACCACAGAAAATTAATGCCTGACTTCCTTTCTGGTCCAAGAGAACTGTTTTTAGCTGGTTAGAGGCTGACCTAAGGACTCTGACAACAAAGATAGGAAGCTGTGTTCCTGTTTACTTAGTCCATAATGTTGTTTTCTTTCACTCCGTTGAGAGATAAGAAGTAGTAGAAATACCAAACTAAAGGAAAGGAGAATAAAAGAACTTTTCTTTCTTGGTTTGGTTTGTACCAATCAAACACAACCAAATACCCTAACCACATCACACTGCGCTTGCTATCGAGTAGTCTGGAATTCCAGACTATCAGAAAGTAAGTACAGTAAGATCTTCAAACAAAAACTCAGGTTTGCGGACACCTGTAAAACTAAAGCCTAACAGTTGATTGGTGAAATAATGTCAAGCCACATGA
Organism: Ctenodactylus gundi; assembly: GCA_004027205.1. Taxonomy (NCBI): domain Eukaryota; kingdom Metazoa; phylum Chordata; class Mammalia; order Rodentia; family Ctenodactylidae; genus Ctenodactylus; species Ctenodactylus gundi. The sequence goes on along the minus strand of PVKB01004286.1, from coordinate 130,966 downwards.
AATGTCATCATGGCTTTTTCCTTTCATTTTCGCATGAATAATTAAAATGTTGAATTCAAAGGTGGCACACTTAATACTGTTAAAGATGGTGTAACTAAAAGAGGCTTGGTTAATATATTTCAAAGAAAATATATTTAAAATATATCACAATCATTTAAAAATGAGGTGTTCTGTCACGAGAGGAGGAAATTTAGTATAGGTAGACTAAATGCTCACATTTAGTACAACTGCTTATATGAAGGCACACATTTATGCAGAGAGATGCTGACAGCTGCTTCATTCACAGAATACCTTTAGTACAACATGATTCAGTAGCCTTACGTGGCTATTGAACGCGTTGTTAAGTGTTTTATAGAATTTTTTAAAAGCAGTGTGCTGAAATAAAAATGATTGTTTTAATTCTACCCATCCTTTTTAGCATTTGTTAAAATTAAAATTATCAATTTATTTGGAAATTTGTTTAATGCGCATCATTTACTAGATTTTAAATTCTAAAACACCTGTTTTAATCACAAATGCCATGTTCAATTTATACCTTGTACAGTAAGTGGTCCAAGTTCTTAATGTCTAATATATACTATGTAAGAAAAATTAAATGGTTGTATCATATAGTAATTAGAGCCTGTGAGCATAATGTATACTGTACCCTAGGAAACTGGCTCAGAATCAACACATAGAAATGATAAAGAGATTAATTAAATCCAACATATTATACGGTAGCTTTTCTAAAGCATTAGCATATTCTTACATAGAGTAGATTAGAATTCCAATTAAGACAGATAGACATACTCTTTTGTACGTGTGGCCCTGAAATATCAGCTCAGTTGAAGTACATGTGTCCTTGGAAAGAAGGCAGAATGTCACAATCAAGAGTCTTCATCTTGAATGAAGCTATATCCAACTTGTGTGCCCACCTGAGATCTAAAAATGCTCTTTGCTGGTTCTACCCTGCTGTAATGAAGTTGTAAGATTGTTTTTCAGAAAACAGAGAATCTCAAATAAGAGATATTACCACAGCTTCCCAGATAAAATTGTGTGTGGACAGAACACTGAGGATCATCTTTCTTCAAACTATGGCTGTCATGAAAACTCCAGTAAGACTTAGAGTGTCTCTGTCCCTCAGATGTGAATATTTCTGCAATGATGATAAGGTAGTGTCAGCAAATCTCTAGCATGAAAGATAATAGGCTAAGAAAACAAGAGAACGAAACTGTGAAGGTGATGGACAGAAGAAATACCATTGATATCCCTTAGAAATATTTTATTAATGAAAATATGCAATAAAAAATTCACAATCAATAGAAACATCAGCATATCTATTTGATTAGGTAAATTTTAAGATATTAAGAAAGATCAAAAAGATTTACATATGTGATCTAAAAATAAAAATAAATAACTCAATTCAGGTACATTAATAGGAATTCCAGAAAGAACAGAGATAAGAAATGTAAAAGAGAGAAAGAAAAGAGAAAAGAAATCATTTTCAAAACAGTGTTTTAACCTTCTGTATTTTAAGAATATTTTTTCCTAAAAGCAGTATATTGAGGAAGGGATAAGAACAAAAGAGACTGGACCCATGCTAGGACATGTCTTTAGGACTGTCACATAGACTGTAGGTGGAAGACCCTACACTTTTCCTTCAGAGGAACGACAGTGTCATGATATGGAAGGTAGAATGTCACAAGGATCTTCTCGATTGTAGTATTTGGTAGATACAGGAGACGTTGGAGATTACCTTGTACATAAGAGAGCAAAAAGAACCCTCAAGCTAGAGATTCGTATCTACCAACAGAGGGCAATATTGGGACATATTCCGACACAATTTCAAAGCATTCACTTTCAAGAAGCTCTAAGTTTGTTGCAAGGGAAATAAAGAGTAATGAAATAAAAGACATGGAAATCACAAAGATAAGAAAAGAAGATAAGGTTGAGGTTTTTTATTGAGACCCACCTCAGGCCATTTGTTTCCTTACTCAGAGAAAACGGAAGTAACTATTTTAGATGGAACTGAAAGAATTGAAGTCCTCGCAGCTGAGAGCCTAAGTTATACATAATTAAATAAACATTGGTAAAAATACTAGGTTCTATTTGAATTTTCTATTTCAGGAGCTTGATAATAAAATAATTGTTTTCATACAATACAAAAAATTTCAAACAAAATATACCTTTAGTTAAATTAAAACTATATCCAGTAAAGTAAGGTGTTTGATAAGTCAGTTATAAATAAGAATTTTACAGTCATTAGTAATAAAGTTACTGATGCAGTTTTAAAAAAATTTAAATGTACTTATAGTGGAAGAATGAGGAATAATAAAGTTTTTAATGGAATTATGCAAGATGTTTTGTCTCATTAAGAAGTCAATAGAAAATATGTAATTTAAAAAATTATTTTTACTTTCTTTTGGTACAAAAGACTGAACACAGTACTCACACCTACTATGCTATTCTCCTCTGCTACTATAAAATTCTTATTAAAAGAAATCTTGAGTTACCCAGGAGGACTCCTTGAGTAAGCTAAATGCCTTCCTTAAGTTTGATGTGCATACTCTTCACTACCATTGTACAAGAGGAATGTTTAGAATTGGCTATTGTGTATTTTCTTTAAATGAACAACATAGTTGCATGCACTAAAGTAGGAAGTGTAAAGGAAAGAAAACATGAAGGGAGGGGGAAGAAAGAGAAAGGGATGGAGAGAGAGAGAGAGACAGAGAGAGAGAGAGAGAGAGAGAGAGAGAGAGAGAGAGAGAGAGAGAGAGAAAGAGAGAGAACAGTAAATAATAGTGACCAAAAAGAATATTTTTTAAGAAAGAACTCATTAATACAACGTTGACATTCTAGGCACATCAGGAAATTAATCCACAGACTTGATAATAGATGGAAATGGGTATTTTAAGACACTGATCTTTCACCTACATATCTGTGTTTTATCAGATCGGTGTGGCTTGCATTCTCATAGTATAAAGGAAAAAGAATTTTAATAAAAGCTGAAATATGTGACTAATGCTATTAAATTGTAGTACATAAAAGACTCTCATGCAGGAAATGAAAGAGAAAGAAATAACAGATCCTAACTTTTTGGTAGGGAGCGAAATGTAAAATGATTATAGGAAATAGATTATTTTCAAATTAGTATGCGGCACTTCAAGGGGAAAGCATATTTTTCTCCTGCATACATTATCTGGGAACACATTTCAAAAACCTAAACTTAATCTAAGCAATGAACGTTTCAAAAGGTAAATTAATATCTTCAAGGGAAAGAAATACAGCATGTGAGGAAAGCCGACTCCAGCGGCATGGTATTTACGGCTTGGTCAACATTCCCTACGTGCCCAATTCTGGAGCCTTCTTTCCTATCTCCTTAGCCTCCTTGATGGCTAATTTAATGTCTATGTGACTACCTTTGAATACAAAGTCTACCTATGTTTTTCAAGTGAAATTTTTATTAAAATACGACAGCCTAACTTTTAAAATGTGCGTATATATAGTAATCTCATTATGTATATAGCAATCACATTATGTCAGACTTCGTTTACTGTAAATTTGATATGAAAATGTCATGAAATTACTGACATTTAAATTAGAAAATTGAAACAGGTTGCTGAAGCGATATCATTGCTAGGGACTGGGAGCAGGGAGGCAGAGTCCATAAATATTTGAGAAGAACTCATCTTGGAATCAGAAGACATGTTTCAATCTAGCTACTGGTCCCCAAGCCTGCTTTGATTAAGTCTCTTTACTTTCAGGAGTCTCGTGGTCTGTCTGTCTCTACCCATGCTCTGTCTCTGTCTCTCTTCCATCTGTAAAATAGGAGCATTGAGATGTAGGCGATCTGGGATCTCTGTAAACATTATTGCTGAGGGTTGAATAGAAGTCAGTGTGAAGACCAAATCTAGAAAAAATATTTCCTTTCTCTCTGTTTAGTGTCTTTACTATTATCATAGTTATGATTATTAATGAAAATCATAGTTATTTCAAATACATCTCTAGACAAATAAGATATGTTACAAAATGAAAGAAAAATGATGCTTACTGTGGCACTTACCTGTGGCTCCCAGAACCTGAACTGATATTGTGGTATATGTGTAATCAAAGTCTATGAATTTTCACATCACAACAATGTACTTCTTATCCTCATTCTTCCTCTTTTCTTATCCTTCTTCTTACTTCTGCTTCTTCCTTCCCCTCTTGTCCTTCTTCTAATTTTTGTCTTGTTTATTTTTTAATGCAGTTCTGAGAATGGACTCAAGGGCCTAGCACACAGTGAGCAAGGTTTCTGCAACTCAGCACTTAGCTACATCCCCTGTTGTTTGCTTGACTTAATATGACCAAATTGAGGAGGTAAAGAGAACAGTTCAGGAAGAATCTACAAGCATTTGGGGACCACTTGCCAGGAATTTCCCAGCAGGGCAAAGAGAGGAGGACTTTCCGGAAATCAAGCACAGTTCCATAGAAATGGCCATGCTTTACTTACTGCAAATTATCTTGTAGTTTCTAATTGTGCCTTTTTACAAGTGGAGCTTGGCTCTCTCTCCTCAGACTTAAAATCTGATTTTTGTATAAAATCCACTAAAACCACACCACTATTACCATCATTTCACTTTTGTATTCTTTTTCAAGTGTGTAAAGTAAAATTCAATGTAGCTCCTTAGTTCTAATAGGGCAATATCTTCTGCAAGAAAGAAGTTGAATGCATACACTTTGCATGTAGACAGATCTGGGTTCAAAACTCATTTTGGCATGATTTACCTGTAGTGATCCTTAGTATTTCAAGTAGAAGGTTTCTCTCTGTTAATAAGAATGCTTACATATCTTTTAAAAAATATGAGTGTATTGAATATATACATATATATTCTATGTATATAAAACTATATGAAATTATGTAATACTGTATGCTCAGTATGAGTAGTTTTATTAAAAATGATAAGTTCCCCCCCCCTTTTTTTACCACTTCTGTACTTCCCATTGCCACCATGAAAGTAACATAATTGGCAATTTTAGGAATAATCCTACCTCTAGGGAGAGTTGATAAGTCAAATGTTTAAGATGGAATATAAGTTCATTAATGATCACAGTTATTAATGCTACATAGCTTTCATTCTTCACTACTGGGAGAATGTGCATTAAGCCAAGCATTCAAGGAGTCATATTTCCATAATGTACAGTTGTTTGATTTTGTGATTTGCTGCTGAGTGATTTCTAGGAGAGCTACATGTTTGACTATTATTTTTATAGAGATAAAGAATATTGCCATTACTCCAATATTGTTGGAATGGTGTTTTCTTATTTGATGGTAGATCAGGTAGAATCCTCATATTCATAAATGAGGTTCAGGAAATTTTAATGATAGTAGAGTCTTAAATAACAGGAGATATTGGAGCTGTCTTGTCATTATGTACCTGTGGCTCTTCATTGATACAAGCTGATGGAGTGTCATTTAGCCCTTGGTCTATAGGGATGTGTATATTATTGTGTCATAGAGATAGTTTGTGCCCCTATTTCCATGAGTTCTTTACAGATAAAGGACACCCAGTTCACCTAATGTAACTTCTGCCTCTCTATGTTGTTAAAATCTGCACCTTGATTCACAGGGGCCCCTGCAGACTCACTCTTCCGCTGTTCTCTTTCCACTCCACTTCCCAACACAATCCTCTGTCTTCAGTTGATCCTTTTCTGATGGTTGAGAAAATACTCCTATGATATGTTCCTTCTCCAAGCCTTTTACATTTAGTGTCAGTATATTCCTGTCTTGATTTATGTTCTCACAAAACAAACCCCGAGGGTACATAGATTGTTTTGGGGCTGATCTGAAGGAAACCTAAAGAAAGTGGTACAAGAAATAGATATAATACAGGGTATATTGTCAATCATAGTAGCACTGTGGGCAATTGGTGTTTACTGCTCCTGAACTGTCCTGGAAAATGGTGTATAATATTCACATCAGAGTGATCTCCCACACCTGCCAGTGTAAGGGAGATGGGTGTCCCCAGTCCCCAGTCCCAGGGCATTAGTCACCAAATGCTTATTTGTCTACTGATGGTCAGATGCATCAGGAATCAAGGGCAGTCAGTAGTAGTACTGGACAGGACAACACAGGTGTTTTCAAATGGAATCCAGACACACATCGCCATGATGAGAGCAAGGGGGATGTGACCAAGAGCCAAAATTTGTAATGCAATCATCTTTAAAACTTACTCCTAATGCAGTTGTAGAATTGGAAATAACCTGTGTGATCAGTTCTCTGTTGATGATTCATCACATTGTTGATAGCACTTTGGATGGCACCTTCTTCCTCAGGTGGGTGTGTGGATGCACATCAAAGGGACAGTCCATTAAGTGGCAGGTATCAAGTTAGTATGATTGCACTTTTTACCACTAGCATTTAAAGGTGTACACAGCTATACTGTAACTGGTGGTGAAAATTTTCTCCAAAATCTGTAATTTTACTGGGGAAGGAATTATCACTCAGCTAGTTAGTGGCTTGCTTTTTGGCTGTCAGGAACCAGAACACAGTCCCTGAATTCTCCTGTACTAAAGGCAAGCATCATATTATTAAGGGAGACTGTACCTGAGATATTTTGGACTAAGGTATCAGTGAATGCTGAGTATATATATAAATATGAGATAATGTTTCTATGAATAATAGATGTTTTAAAAAGTATAATGAATATTATGTGAATTATTCGTATGGTTGTACAATTCATCATCTCTGAAATTTTTACCTTCTTTCTTATGTATAAATAATTTTATGTGCATAATAATAGAGATAGAAAAAGTCTTTGGTGAAAATTATTTAGAAAAAGAATAAAATTAAGTAGTATTTGCTCATACACACACACACACACACACACACACACACACACACACACACACACAGAAGACACAATTTTTGAAACTATTTTGTTTTAATTTTCGCTGTCTTGATCATCAGAGTTACCTATTCCCTGGGGCAGTTTCCCCTCACTGCCCAATGTGTTTCCATGGGCTGACTTTCTCAATGAATTAGTGAATAACACCAACGTCTATAAATTTTTAAGTAACTAGTATCCACCTGGAGAGGGAAATGAGGTATGGGGAGGGAGAGAATTTTCAAGCAACACATCCTCTCCCAAGGTTTTTTTTTTTTTTTTTTTTCTTTAACTGTGTGTTGTATTCTTTATCTCTTCTAAGGACATGTGCCTAGAAAATTATCATACTTGCCAGGTGATGGTCTATTGGGTATGTAAATTTCAGAAAATAATGAAGAGCCATCAGAATAGAGAAAAAAATCACAGGAATACTAAAGAAAATGAAGAGAATATAAAATGTTAAGGGAGGATTGAAGATCATCTCAATATCAAAAAAATCCAAAAGTAAAATTAAGTAACTCCAGTGTTAAAAATATAAAATTTGAAACCTTTTTGCATTGTAAAGAATTTAACCACATTAAATACATATTAAAATTTATAAATAGCAGCTGGTTGTGGAGTTGCACATTTGTAATCCGAACAATCCAGGAGGATGAAGCAGGCGAATCACAAATTTAAGCCCAGGCTGGGTAATGTGCTGACATAGTGAGACCCTTTTCCTAAAATCAAAAATAAAATAAAGGGTGGAGATGTGGCTAAATATTAATGCTATGGGTTCATTATCACTCACAGTATCAGTCACAAAAGTATATAAAACTACTGCAAAGTGATATAAAATTATGCAAACATTTAATAGTAGCCTCACAGCTATACAGCTCATTATAGTTTGATTACAACTGAAATTTGATTGCAATATACTATGTTAGTTCAGTCAGTTATACATAGTTTTTTTTTCATACCGCTTTACCTCTAAAATGGAGTTTCATATTTAAAGATTCCTCCCAAAAGAGAGAATTATTTATTTAATTTGACTTACTAATAATAAATCACACATGGCACGACAGGTCACCCAAATACAAAATCTCAGAAGACTGTGGCATTACAGCATTATAAGATAATGTATTCTCAAGTAGCTGCTGCTGTCCTTGAAAATATAAACTCAAGGAGGGGATATTTGTTGAGGAAAAAGAGTGAAGCAATGGATTTATAAACTAAAGAAAATGTAAGCCAGGTAATATTATATCAAATAGAAAAACTAAGAGTCCCAACTTTATATTGAGAAGTCATATCTGTTTGATATCAGTGCAATTATTTATGGGGGTTAATAAACTTACTGTCAAGTATAATATTTTGAAAAATGGAAGGTATAATTACTTAACATGGAATTGGACATTTTATGTTGAAATCCTGTTCATTTCTCTTTCCAGAGGGAATTGAATTCAAGGTTATATTAGAGAATTAGTTTGGACAGTACGTTTAGAAAGAAGCAATGCTGTAAGAATTAAGTAGGGGTGAGAGATATATGGAATTACTTAGAGTCATTAAACTGATCATTTCAAAAATTATAGCTATTTCCTCTATAGTATAGGACTTGTAAAATTATTAGTTATTCTAAATTATTCAGGCCTACTTAGAGTCAATCGGTTGTGGTTAAATGAATTACAAAAGTCACTCAATTTGTATGAATTGTATAAATTAGCTTTCATATTCCAACCTTAGGCAGCCAGCTCCACTGTGATTTTTTTTTTCATTGTAGATACCAAGATACCTTTAAATATCATATTATACATACTAAAGACAGGAAGTGGACATAATATAATAATAAGAGTCCCATATTTTAATTACAATAAATATATATTGAATGAAAACCATGTAATATGGACTTTAAATTTTTAATTAATGCTCATAATAATGATATGATAAATACTCTTGTGCTTTCTCAAGTCTTTAGATATAACATAGCCACCAAGAATTAAAAGTTACAGCCATGATATGAGAGGAACTTGCTTTAGTACTCCGCTGTTCTGTCTCTAGCCTATGTCAGAAGGCAGACACCCCAACCCCCACAAATGCATTTCCAGGCCTTCCCCAAAACGAAAGCTTCTCAAGCCACATTCCCAATGTGAAGCCAGCAGTTACTCATCTACAAAAGACATCAGTCAAGATTCCCAATGTTAGTACAGGTTATTTTTAGTCTTTTTATCTCTTTGACCTTCACGGTAACTTTGGGCAAGGTTAGCTACCACCCCTCTTTGGACCCTGCAATCTCTGTCTTCTAGAGCACCTGGACCCTTTGACTGATTTCTTGTCCCTCTGAGGGTTTCCCCTCTGACTGTTTTGGAGACATTTTTTTCTGACTTTCTCATTGGTGCAGTCGCTGTGCAGCAGGTCATCTATGTTACGTTTATATATTGGTTTAAGGGGAGTGGCAGTTGTTCAATCACGACCTCATGTTCTGATTGCTCCAGAACTTTAAAGTAATATCTTCCGGTGTCCACTGACTGTCGCACCTGAACGCTTGACAGGTATTAGCCTTCTCTCCTTGCATTCACACAAACCCGGTGCAGTCCCACTCACTCAGATCCCTGAGGCTGTGCGTGCTTCTTCCAATTTACATAGACTCCCATGTTACATGTCATTGTTAAAGCTTAGTGCATTCACTTATTTCCTATATGCCATGAATATCTACATCCATATCTATTTTTAGAAATGTTTCCAGGGTCTGGGAAGACAATTAGAAAATGATTATTTGTACTGCCCTCTTGAGGCTTATACTCTTGTGGAGGAGCTAGGGATGAGAAGGCAATAAACCTATAAAGAAATAAATAGCATGCTTTTTACTAGGGATGAATTTTTCTACAAAACAGAAACAGGACAGGTGGCTAAAATGGGAAAGTATGCAGCATTTTACTTAAAAAATTCATTGCATGAATGTTGTCAGTTGAGTGACCTGTCTGTGTTGCAAAGGGCCATCAGGACTTATGAAATCCTTTTCTAAGGAGGTGATATTTTGAAACAATTTTGAATGACATAATGTTGGAATTAATAAAGAGCTGAAGAAGGAACAAAATGGGCCATGTGAAGAGCAAGGCAATCTTTCTGAGGGATCAACTAGTTGGCCCTCTTAGTTTCATTTAACTGTTAGGTTTGCTCCTTTCAGTATTTCTCTCAATGGTCCCTTGTCCCTGATCTTGCTTTCTCTAAACCTGGTTTTGACTATGCAAACAGAATTCTATGTTTAAGCATTTTAGGATTGAACATTTCTAGGATTCCCATATATGGGTGCAGAAAACTAAAGGCTAGTACTGTCTTCCCTAGAGCTGCACCATGGCCCTGAATTTTGTGCCATCAGCAGTAGAGGGAATTATGAATTCTTTATTGTCTCATTTCACAACTAAGGCTGAAGATATGAGAATGCTTAGTCCATCTCAGGCACAAGATCTGCAGGATCTGCACAGTCACCCTCTGAAGAAGAGATGAAGCCACCGTGCAGCCTCAAACTGGTCTCTTCTTTATTTAGTTTAGAAAGAAGGGAGGTACAGCAATGAAAAAAAATGCTTTCTAAAAATGGCCCTTTCATTTTTCTATTCCACTGTAGTAATTCATGCTTTTCTACCTCTAGTACCTGTCCTTCATGGAATGGTTTCCTTCTGTAATGATTAACACTTGCTCATTCTCTGAACTTCAGCAAAAAGTAGAGTACCCTCCTCAAGCCTTGATTAAAGACCTGTATTGGAGTCCTCCCTGGTTGTCTTTTGATGTTCTGTACTGTTCATACTAATATTTAGGTCCGAATATTTAGGTTTTCTGCTTCAAATATTTCATGTGTCCACATTATCTATAATAAAAAGTCTAATATTCTTGATGTGGCATTGCCTGTATCTCGTTCTCCCATCACCTTGTGAAAGACTCACATTCAAGCACTCAACTGTATGCTCATAGGTTTCTGTATAATCCAATGCCTTTTCAGGAAATGTCCAGCACCCCTCTGGCACTCGTGCTGATCACTGTGTAATCCTCTGAAATTCTATAACCACCTGATATTCCCCAAGGCTCAGTGAAGTGAAGCTGGTTTTTGAGTCCTTTTCTGATCCGGGCATAGAAGTGAATGTCTCAGCACCCTGCTTTCCTAAGTAGGGTTTTCTATCAGTGCCTATCACCATTTGGGGAGTTTAGTCATTTACATTTCTGTCATTTTGTTCTAATTTTACTGATATTTTATAACAATATACAGATTTGACATTTAAATGTAGACTGAACAATGTTAAAAGATTATAAAGATACCAAAATGAGCTTCATAATTGTAATTGTATTGGTATTAAACACAAATCGAGATAGAAGGTGTTTGCTGTTAATCTCACCCTAAATACCCCCTCCTCGTAACTTCAAACACACTGACCCCAATGTTCTTGCCACCATCGAGAGCGTTTCTGCAAGTCTTCCTTTGTGAGTATGATCACAAATACGACAAATGCCACTGCCCAGTGCCATCCTGGCAGACTTATAGACAGTTACAACAGGTTTTCATCCTCCTTATTCACCAGATAAGGCACCATGAAGCTTCTGGATCTTTCTCAAAATCAAAGTGTCCACAAAAGACTAAGTTGAATCCCCAGACCTACCCTTTTTTATTTTTGATTTTGAGGGAGAGTCTCACTAACTCATTCAGTTGCCCAGGCAGGGCTGCAACTTGCTGCCCTTTGGCTCAGCCTTCCAGGGTGGTAGATTCCAAGTCTGTGCCACCAGTCCACTGGCAGCCACATCTGAAAGGTGGAAATCCTTCCAAACAGCACAAATCTTAAACATCTCTGAAAAGTGAAAGCCAATTTAAAAATACTTAATTTCTCTTATTCAAAATGGTATTTTTATCATATGTATTTCAATTATTAGGTCCAAGTAAAAAATAAATACTGTAGTGCTAGAACATTTTTTTGAATCATAAAGTAAATAAAATAATAACTTTTAAACTCTTTTAGATACCATTGCCACCATCTTGTATTTTTGGGAGCAACTTTTTTGAAATTGAGTGCTGGCTTTCAGAAGTGGAAATGAACATAAACACTACAATCATCCTTCTATTATAAAGTATTACAGTTTTAATTCTTGTAATTATTTCTAGATACAAATTTCAAATGCATGATGTTTTGTTTGTATTTGATAATAAATGGGCAATAATTCATGATACATAACTAACAAAATGCATGTAACATATCAAATTAGGAAAAATAGGAAAGTGCTATTAATTATAGGGAAAGATTTTTCTAATTAAGTTTACTTCCATGCAGGCCTTCATAACTCTGTAGTTAGTAAACTTTGTGCATGTGACAAAACAAAATTTAATCCTTTAAAGAATACTTTTATAATGGAATACAAAAATGTAAAATTTATCATGTAATTTTTTTCAATACAGGGAAAAATTGTGCGTGCGTGTGTGTGTGTGTTCCCAAATCCAAAAACATTTGAGAGAACGAAGTACCCTTTTTCTATTTATGTGTACTCACTCAGTAAACAATGGTGATGATGTCATTCGACCTTAAGCACTCATGAATATCTTGTTAATATTCTTTAACACAAATGGTGTGCATGGTTTTTTTCTTCTGTGTAAGAAGAGAATACTCTTTGTTTTGAGATTGTGCTTTTTCTACTGTAAGTCTTGTTGTAAAGCAAAGATCATTTCCAAAATATAAGGAATAACTCTAAGATAGTTTTGTAGTCTGTGCTGGTGATGGTTATTTTCTCTCTCACTCTCTCTTTCTTACTCTCATTAAAAAGATATTCGTTACATTTCCTTCTTATCTGAACCAAGGACAAATTAATTTTAACCATCTTCAATGATCTGTGAATAAGGTGGCCTTTTTAAACTTGAAGTTAAAGCAATGATTTTGAAAAAGGTGCTATGAACAAAAATCTGTGCCTCCACCATTCCAATGATAAGAACATATTGAAAATGTTAAAAATATGTTCCTAATAAAACCGATTAGAAGTGCCTGGAACAAAACAAAAATAAAACCAAAATACTTGGGAGAAGGTTGATATTACTAGAATGAGTATGTTTCCAAAATATTTTGGAAAGGAAACAGCAGTGAGTGAACCAAATAATAAGTCCTACTATTAAATTATTAAATTAGTGTATTGGGCTTTAAAATGTGTTTCTAGCACAATGCCATTCAGTTCAAGATAATAGATTCAGCCTTCTCTTGACTCTTTCTAAATCATTTGGAGCTAATTGCTAGCAAGTGCATCAGCTGCTCAGGTCAAAAGAAGGAAATCCATTTCCAGTACAGAGATCAGAATGTGCAGTTGCTAGTCAGCTGAGGGAGGGTGGCTTGTCTGAGGAATCCAGCATGATTTATCCACCCAGTCCTTGTGAGATGACGGATTTTCTTGGGTTTAGGTTTTTTGTTGTTGATAGTAGTAGAGTAAAATTAATCCTGAAAATTCAAAGTATATAATATTTCTGGCCTTGATGATGATAAGGTTATAAGAGATTGGTAAAATGGTTTTTAACATCATGAATAATTATATATCCCTTTGAGAATCTTCTCAATCATAGATCCCAAAATGAAAATAAGTAGATAAAAACTTGGTTTGCCTATAATTCTAGAAGCTAACAATGTCTGCAGCCTTTCTTTGGGTCCATGAATTCCAGGATTAAGTTCCTGCTCATATGATGCTTGAGTTTTTTTTTTTAAGATTCTTACTATTAATTGGCCATAAATTATTACATCAGCTTGAAATGCAAAAACTTTGCATTCATTCTATAGAATCTAGTATTGTTAAATTTGGCATTTTGGTTCAAATATACCTTTATAAACATATTACATGTTCTAATTTTTTATTGTTTTACATCAAGCCCCAAATAATTTGTGCTTTTAAAAAAATCTACATTTAAATAAAACAAGAGCAATATCTTCAATTCACAAATTGTTTGTAGAACACCAATGAAGTGTCAAATATTTTTCTATTAATAAGGAGATGAAGAATATTCCAATAGAACATCTGCCAGTACTTTTCAACTCTCTCTGTGTACGTGTAATTTGAAATTTTATAGAGTTATAATTGAAATACAATAGAATTGCCGCACAATTGAATTTTCCAGTCACATTCAAGTATGTCTATAAGTACTTGAATATATTTATTTTACATACATGTGTGTATACTTACTCCTAAATATCAGGATTATAAAAGAAGATACAAAGAAAGATTGATATCTATCAAACATACTCATTGTACTGGGTATTTCTATAACATTTTTTGGAGTATGCATTGAGTTTTATATACATTTCAATATAGAGAGGCTTATATCTCTCCGTTCCATTTTGTTGATCAACCAAGCACCAAAGAGCAAGACCCTAGAAATTTTAGAGTTGTTCTTTTTGATTCTGAATATTAAGTCCTTTTTACTTTGGTTTAAATAATCAAAACCAAAGTTTTTGAAAGGTACTGAATTAAAACTTGAAGACTGAGTTAAAGACTCAGTAAGAGTGCTACTTGAAATCCAGAAGCTGGAGAGAAAGATCACAGACTTCTTTGAGGAAAGAAAAGAAAAAAGAGAAAGAAAGAGAAAAAGAAAGAGAAAGGAAGAAAACAAAAGAAAGAAAAGAAAGATGACTTTCTGAAGGAGAAGCTATTTCAAGCCAACAAAGTCATACCATATCCTCTGCGGATGAGTAGGGGGCAGGAGGATAAACATTATACATCTAGACTTTGCTCAATTCAATGCCTTTTTTTGGCCTGAATTATGAAATGAAATCTTCTCATCTGCCTCTGCATCTGTACAGGTGTGCACTTTTATAAAATATGTACTCTAAAAGATGATGCCTAAATTAGATTTTGGCAAATTTAATGATTTCTCCAAGAAAGGAAAGCTTTTAAAATCAATCAACACAAGATTTAGAAACACTCTGGCACTTAAAAGAAATCTGTTTTTAACAGCCTTATTGAAATATAATTTCCATGTCACAAAGTTTATTGAAAGAGTAAAATTCAGAAATTTTAGCTCATTTTCAAAGTAGTACATGCATCACTGTAATCTAGTTATAGAGAATTTTTCTTATTTTCCCCCAAAGGAAAACTCATGCACCTAGTAGCCACTCTCCCTTTCTCCACTGTCCACCTCACTCCCCGCCCCAACCATGCACTTCATCTCTTTATGTATTTGCTTATTTGGAACATTGCCTCTAGATGTTACTATGCAATATATGGTATTTTGTGTCTAGATTCTCTAACTGTGTACACTCCTGACACTCTAATACATTTGTTGCGTCTGTCAGTACTTCTATATAATATTATTTGTTAGGTAGAACAGCACTTCACGAAGGAGGGGCATATTTAGAATGATAAGGAAACTGTCTTGAAAAATTACAAGCTGTTTAAAATTGTTGTGCACCATTTTGTGCTCTTGTTGGTAATGTATGAGTGTTCTGGTTTCTCAATTTTCTTATCCATCTTCTTTATGTTGGAATTTAAGTTAGAAACCAGTGATATTGGGCATGTCTACTACTTATGTAACTAAAATGTTATTGGAACATGGTCTCAACCATGCCATCCATTTGCTCTTTTCGTAATGGAGGCATTCTCACCAAAATAGCAAATTTGAGCAAGAAAGGCACACATGCCTTACAAAATCTATAACCTTTACTACCTGGCCCTTTACCGAGTTTACCAAACTCGCCTTGAGCAGATCAAAAATTCACATCCTTAATCATGTTTTATAACAAGTAAATTTCCATATATCAGGTACTTAGTGAGAGTTAAAAGGGTATCTCATTATATAAAGATGATATGATTGAAACGATCTTGAGTACATTTGTGAACTGTAAATGGTGTTAAGTTCATGTTTATTCATTCAGTCATAGTCATTCAACATGTTTTCTAACTATTCACTTATTCAATATAATGTTTAAGGTCTATTATGTTCCATTGACTGTATAAGACTCCAGGGTCATGCTGTCAGGATAGACAAGAGCCCTGCTTAAACAAAGCCTATGATTTGTGAAAAGACTGTCTGCTAGAGGAAGTAATGAGGTTTGAGGACACAGAGTGAATAATACCAGCAAAAGCTCTGACGTGAGTGGCTATAGGTAAGCAAGAGGGATACTATGTACTCATGTGTGTGAATATGCCTCAGTGTTTTGAGAGAGAAAATAGAACTGGTAGAGTAGCTCTAGGTGTGTCCGCAAAACCTTCAAGAAATAAATGGGATCATATGTGCAATACAGTGTGACCTTTTAGATACTGAAACTTTCCCTTGGGTAGACTTCTGGCCTGTAAATTAGTTATGGTAATGCTTCATTCAAAGGATCTTTGAAGTACAATTTTGCTTTATTAAGCACCCATCTTTCATATACTTCTTTTTAAAGCACCTTAAGATCATTGAGAAGGAAGTTCAAGGAAAAATATTATAATAGATTATTCTTCCTTAGGCTCTAACATTCTTAAAAGGACTATTTCTTACTTTTTTATTAAATTGACTTAGATAAATTTTTTAAAGCAAAATGTTTTGGTTCTCAAAGGCTGGGAATATCTTTTGATCATCTTCTTCTCGCTAACGTTTTCTTTCCTTGACCAATGCATGGTTAGATAACAGTCTCAAAAATACTGTAATTCCTTTGCTAAAATATTTTTACAATTAATTTACTGAAAGAGGATTAAAGAGGTTAAGATCCAGCCCAGCAACACTGGATAGGTTGAACATCCTAGTAGTAAGCAATCTATGACATCACATCAATGATTCCTTCAACCAGCCAATCACAGGTCTGGGAAATGAAAAATATAAGCTCAATTAACCCACACTGCCACTTAGTTCTTGTGAACTTGGAGTGAATGACTTCCCTTCTCCATAATGCATATTGCTCATCTCCATAATGAATGCAGCTATTAATGTCACAGCTTTTGTTGTATTCCAAGTAGACAGTGGATAAAGCTATACTCAAGAGAGATGCCCAGCATTTAGAAGAATTTTTTCCAGTCCATTTAGTGTTGCTGCTCACAATTTGGTCCAGTGAGCACTTTTATAAAGATATTAAGAGAGTATTGTTTATATATTTTGGTGAACATATAGAAGACAATTTAATCAAATACATGGCTGATCTATAACCATAAATGATTATGTTGGGTAACAGAATGAGGATCATACCACACAAACAGCTGGGATGATACGTCTGATTTAAAAGATTATCTTTAAAATAAATAAATGAAGAAGAGATATCTGTGTTGATCAAAATATTATTCTCAAAGATCTCTAAAATTGAAAGTAAATGGTTGAAAAAGAGGGATTTAAACAGAATTTAAGAGCAAAATAAGAGTTAGTGATATGGTTAAGGAGATACTTCTCACATAAACAGTGTACTCAATGGCCAACTCAAATAGGTTTAAAGTATCTATAAAAATGAACAATGTTGACCTATTCCAAATCGGACTTGATTATCATAATGTTGGATAAGGTTGTATTTACTTTACTGTCAGGCATAGATGTATGTATTCAAGGAAGTATTTATTAAAAATAGAGATGGCAGTTGCTGATAAAATTTTGAAAGAATTAGAACATCAAAAACAGTAATGTAGACTCAAAAATCAACTACAAAATTACATATGTAGAAAAGTCTTCAAGGTACTGCTTCTGTCATACGTTGGTTTCAACAATCCCACTCCTAGGATAATAACAGGAGTGTCTCTCTCTACATTTAAACACAATGAACGCTGAAAATTTTAAATCGAAGCACAATTATAACAATAAACTGGCAAATATTTCAGGTGTTCATTGAAGAGTTTGTATATAACCGCTCAATAGGCTGCTATTTGGCAATATAAAAATGATGAAGACAATTTCTATGAACTGCTTTGATTACCAGGATATTTGGTAGAAAAATGATTACAGTATGTAGCCTTTATTTGACAAATGATGGTAGGTAACAGTATATAATTCCATTTTGAAGATACCTATTTTTTCGTTTACCTACATATCAAAAGCCATTTAAGAAATAAACCCAGAAGCACAAACTGAAGCTAAAGATCAGTTGTTTTTGTGGAACAGATGAAAATGGAGTGGACCTCAAAGGAGCAAGAGTATGTCTTCTTCAAAGATCACTCTGTATACAGTTTGACATTGGAATTATGAAAATGTGCAGCATATTGAAAAATTAAAATTAAAAGCATAAGAAATCAATTGAATAAATTAATTCAGACTATCATTAATTGCTACCGCACAGAGAAAATAAGTCTAATACATTTTACTTGATTAAATTATTTTCTAATTAACATATTAATTAATTTAGCAATTCACTGAGATTTTTCATCCAGAAAACATTGTATATGGGATCCATGCTCAGAAAGATATATTCTGAAGTCCAAAACAACTACAATAATATCATTAATTTTTCTTGATCAATTTTGGTTTTTGGTATTCATATTGGTGTGGTCATTCTAAAATAATTTTGTGTATGTACTATGAAAAAGAACAGGGTAATACTTTTGGGAGAAAACTGGAGAATATTATAGTGTTGAGTTGTATTTAGAAGGGTCATTATAACCCCATTCAGCACAGTCAATTAAATACAGAATACACACACACACACACACACACACACACACACACACAATTTAATATGCCCTCCATGCATATAGACATCTGCCTTGATTCCATTGGGTTAGTATGTATTTCAATATTAGCTTTACTTTTGTTTGAAGGATATCATGAAATCTCTTTCTGTATTTAACACCTACATTTTCATTCAAAATATCAATCATATATTCAAAAGTGAGAAACTTAAGTTGCTAGAAAGTACAAGTATTCAATAATTAAGAGGATGAAGGAGAAATGGTACAGATATTGTCTATAGTGAAGTGATTGATCACATTTGAGATGTTTAGCATCAGTAAATAAAATCAAGAGAAATATGCTGAATTTAAAAAAGTTCTTTAAGTAAACAAAGACAAGAGCAGAAAGGAAAAAGAAAGAAAAAAACAGAGAAATGGTGGCTCTTTTTAATAGTGCAATATGTGTTTGATCATCCCTATCACCTTGGTGGTAAGAGATAGACTTTAACCATGAAACCATGGTGAGGAGCGAACATAAGACCTGACTGAGCAACTGAGTTGACAATTGTTTATACCCATGTCCGCTCATGTGATCGACAGACCTAGTCACAGCCTAGGCACTGTGTACCAACAAGCCATCCGTGGATAGAACTTGAGAAACAGGGAATAGTCAGAGCCTGTGGGAGGCAGGGAGGTGGATGGCACCTGGAACCCACTTGGGGATGTGATAGATTTGTTTAAATAATTCCACAAACTTGCAGAGAACTGAAACCCACCAATGAAGTGGGAACTGTACCTGTTTCATTTGATAAGGAGGTTGATTTGGGGGAGTGATTTTATCTACAGGAGCCAAATAGGGAGGAAAGTGCGCTTAGGTCATCGGAGAGCCTTTCACATTTCCGTATGGCAAGACAGCACCTAATTTTAACTTACTTTTAGGTCTTACATCAGCTAATAAATGTGGTTAAGATGATAGACTAGACAAAATATTTTTCTCCTAATATTATAATTTACTAATTAAAGGATTATAATCATCATGAGATGTTAAGGTCATTGGGTGAAATTAGGATCAAAAAGTAAGATGTGAATGTATTTTAAAACACATGCCACACTTTATCGTCAAATACAAAGGTGACATAAGTGACTTTACAATGAAAAAAAATGCATACTGGCAATCTTAACTTGATCTAAACTTGATGTTACTGCCATTAGTAGAAAGACTGATACACGTGTGTGCATGCATGCATGTGTGCGTGTGTATGTGTGTTGTGTTGAAATGTAATAGGTGGTCCACTTATCAGTTTTGTGTAGTTCCTAGCAGAAAGTTGACCAGAACCTAGCCACAAGGAAGCAGGCCTACTCACAATGTGGGATTCTTTGCAGGACAGCTGCCCTAGTCTTTTAAGTGATTAATTACATGACGAACGTGGGAGACAGAGTAACTTAGTTCTGAGTTATGTGTCACCAAAATGACATACCTGTAAAATCCAATGTGCTTTGATAGCCCATGAACTAAAAATAATTGGTACAAGGAACATTTGTTGTGAAGTTAATGTTATTAATTTTACATTGGCTCAGGCATGTTAATGCTGTAGTTGTATGTTATTGAGGGACCCATGCAGAAATACCATGATTATACAATTTCTTCAGATAATTTGACAAAGACATTTTGCATCTGGGGTAATGAGACACAGAGACAGGTATGTGGGGGCGGATATGGCAGGATGTTGAGAGCTGCTGAATCAAACTGAGGATTATTAGTCTTCATTGCACTGATCCTTCAACTTGTCTTCAAGTTTGAAGTTCTAGAAATAAATAAAAATTAAGCTTAATTTTAACTTAGCTGAATGTAAAAATGTATCAATTACTGTAGAAAAATAACCTAAATAGAGAGACTGACTTCCAGTCACATGCAGTGTCATAATAAAATTTCATAGGCCACATGAACATGGAATCTTAAAAGGTTCTGGAAGACAGATAGATATGATACATGAGAAACAAAAATGAAAAGCTAAAATAGAATCATATCTTTAGTGAGCTAAGGTGACTAAGGTTCCATTCCCAATAAGTAGATCCTTCAGGAGCAAGGGTGAAAGAGAGAATTCTGATAAATACACACTGAGATAAATTAAAGGAATATACTTAAGATACAATGAAACAAAATGGTCCCACGTGGAAAGGCAGTGCTAGAAGAAGAAATAATGAGCAATTATATTGGGAAATATGGACTTAAACCCAAATAAATGCTGATTTTTATAAGATAATACTAATTTGAAATTTTGTGAAGGGGAAATAATCTTTAGAAACTGATCACAAAATCATGTACATTACCAGAATCTTGAACAAATAATAGTGTTCCCTGTGATTCTTTTATGGTGTAGAAAGAAAGTTAATTACCTTTCAGTTTACTTATTGAGTTTAAATTGGAAGACATAGGTGGAAATATGAGGGCGAATAAAATGGGATGCAAAGATCATTCTTGTTCCAAATACCTCTTGCAGATTCTCTAGATGTGTGTAGCTTTGCCTAATTTTAATGGGTTCTGCTTTGTTATTCTGTGGGGAAAGAAAAGTATTATGGGATTTTGAAATCTATCAGCTGATTGCACATTTCTCCTTCAGTCAAAACTTGCTTAGAATTCTAAGTGTACATTTACTAAAACTGTGCTTGAAGGATTGGTAATGTGTGATTTAATTCACTGATATTATATGTGATTGCAATCTGGAAGGCTGAATTCTTTTGGTGATGGCCAACCAGGCAAGAAGAAGGTTAACACAATTTGCATTGGTAATCTCTTCATTTATATATTTCAATCAACTCTTTCATCTATATGTTTCAATCAACCTTGGAATGCAACTCAAAAGCCAATTTCAAAGTGCCTGTAAATCAGAATTCTTCAGGAGAATGGAATTGAAAATTTTTTTTTCTCTTACATCTGAGATCTTAGGTCAAAATGTCAAGTACAAGTCTTGTTACTAAAATAACAATATTGATTTCCAGGAATAAAGTGGAAATTCTTGAAAGATTCTGTTCATTTTCCCTGTAGATCATTAATATAACCTAGTATGCAATTAAAAATAAAGTGAGTTTGATCTCAGATATACTATTAAGTTGTACTTCAAAATCCCTACTATGGGTTGTAAAAGACAATACTCTGAGAGTTAAGTTTGTTTTTTGTCTAAATCCATTTGATTTTAGGCAGTAGCAACAACAACTAAAATATCTGGAGGCACATGGATTTATTATGGGAATGGACCACACACACTGTGGAAGCATCAGAGAAAGGAAAGTGTTGAAGGGGGCTTAGGCTGACTGGATAATGAAGCACTAGCATGCTTATTGACTCAAGTAGACAGCTCAGCACTCAGGCCAGGTCTTAGGACCCCTGTTATCTGTTTTCCTTGAGATTAGAGACTGAGCCAGAGGAATAAATATATCAATTGATTTTTAAAAATTGGTTAGTTGAGTAGATGTTGCTAATTTTTAGAGAACATGGAAGGTAGAAATGGTGTAATTTATAAATTATTTATGTCAGGTATATTGTAAATGCCTGGGCTTATATTCCAATATGTATCTGTCTCCAAAGAGTATATTTTGAGCACCAACGAAGCAAAAGTTGCAGGTTTGCTCAGTTTCTAAATTCAATAATGGCAGCCATTAGGGAAGGAAGAGTAATACTAGTCATCTAGTAAGTGACGTTTGTGTAGATGTCTATGTTCTGGAGGCCAAAAATCTTCCAGACCAGAAGACTAGTAACAAATGAAGGAAAGACTTGGGAAACCACTTTTCACTTGGTATGTTGAGAACTCCACACTTTACTCCACTGAAGTCCTATCTCCCAAACTCTCCTCTCTCCCATTACTATTCTCCCCCTCCTCATCAACCTTTACCTCCAACAAACTTTTCTCTCAATCTCTCAGTCTCTCTTTCCCATACACATGTGTGTACACATGCTCACACATATGTCTGGCATGTGGTTGTGTGTCTGTTTGTCTTTATCTTTTTCCCCACCCCTGTCTTTCTTTATCTTTGAGTATAAGTACTGATATATATGCATATCTTGTCTTAATATCTAGGTATTTGATCCACTTTGATTTGATTTTGGTACATGGTGATATAAGTATGTCTAGATTTCGTCTTCTGCATGTGGATAACCAGTTTTCCCAGCACCATTTGGTGAAGAAACTATCTTTTTTTCCAGTGTATGTTTTTGGCTCATTTGTCAAAAATCAGGTAGCTGGAGGTACTTAGAGTTGTCCCTGCATCCTCAGTTCTGTTACATCAGTTTCCTTATCTGTTTTTGTGCCAGAAACACTGAGCCCTTTGGAGGATAAAACGGGCAAAATTCTAGAAGATGTAGGATTGGGCGAGGACTTTCTCAGTAGAACAACTGATGCAAAAGAAATAGCTCCCAGAATCAATGAGTAGGATTGTAGCAAATTAAAAGTTTCTGCACAGTAAAAGAAACTATCAAAATGAAGACAAAACCAAAAGATTTGGGAAAAAAATACCACCTGTACCTCATACAAGAGGCTAATCACAAGAATATATAAGGAACTGAAGAAAAATGGACCCCTGAAAATCAAAATGTATATGGATATTCTGTTCCTTTGGTTTTTTGACAGAATCCTAATACATACCCTTATCTAGCCATGTGTTTAAAAAATACTATTGAGGAAAGTTTATGCAGCCTGTCTAAATATTTATTCAATTATTTTAATTAAACTAGCCTCATCCCTCAGTTCTGAGAATCTACTAATAGGTAACCAGTAAGAATCAAAATATATGAAATATGCCATGCATTTTAAAGTCATTCGAATATTTAAAATTCATTACAAGAGAAATTTAATTTAGTTAAATTTTTCTACTATGCCAGCTAAAGTCTGTGTGGCCACATCAATGATTTGTTTTTGAAAAAAAAAAATAGTAGAAATGCCAGCTACGAGAACATTAGTATTCAGTGAACTTAATGACCTCAGTGGGTTTGTCTTAGCACAGGTTGTTACAATATGCACAACTCATTGCTGCAGTTCAAAGTTATATCCGATGTAATTTTTCCTCCTAATTGCTCAAGACACTCCACAGTGACATTGGCTATTTTGGCAGTAATAGAGAGATTAAAGAATCAAGTCGTTGTATTTTACAGTTGACACAATTACTAATGAAAGAACAAGAGCTGCATGTCAATTACAGAGGGATGGTAAAACAGAGGGTGGAAGGAGTCTACCGTGCAGATTGTAAAACGCATCCTCTGTACAAAGATCAGAGAGGGTGATTAAGGATAAATGCCTGGTGAGGCCAGTTAACACACAAGGGAAGGTGTTAGCTCAAAACGGGCCAACGTGGGGAGAATAAGACACGCACGAAGTGGTACCAACAGAATTAGTCTCCAATGCCTTTTTAATATACAGAAAAGAGCAGTTACTCTTAGTGCCTCCATGTTTGTTTGCAGATACGTGTGATCTATACAGCATGCTTTAGACAGTGCAGTACAAAGTTTGATTCTTTGTCTCCATTACATGCTTTCTGTTTCCAGGTTTCTGCTTTTGCTGTTAGCCATTAATTTAGCAAATATGCGTTTCTGCTATGTACCAGGCAATGATAATTCAACCAGCTATTTTTTATGCTGTCACATTGAGTTTAGGACAAGTCAAGGCTTCCTGTAATCAGTCTGTATTGGAATATTGTGGAAAATTAATGGATAGTAGGTAAATGCCACTTAGATATGCTTCATGTGGCTCTTGCATGACTTTGTTGGTCCTCTGTCATTTTCATAGCCACCAGTATCTAAAGAGCTGACCAGTTCAGCTGAGTTTGATTCTCCTGTATACCAATGAGCAATATTAAATTCAATCTTATCTTGCACAGCACTGTTTCACTGTTCTGTAAATTAATGCAGTTAGCCATATGGGACAGAAACATTTTCCTGGTATATGTATAAATATTATATATAAACATGTACTGATGGGGTGGAAGAATGGCTCAGCGGTTAAAGCGCTTGAACAAGCACTAAGCCAAGCGCTAAGTACCCGAGTTCAAATCCCCAGCACCACATAAGCTGGGTGTGGTGGTGCATGCCTTTAATCCCAGCACTCGGGAGGCTGAGACAAGAGGATTGCCATGAGTCCAAGGCCAGCCTGGGCTCTGAAGTGAATTCAGGATCAGCCTGGACCACAAAGCAAGACCCTGTCTCAAAAAAATATTGAAATTATTTATGTTGAAACATACACAGAGCCAACAATGTAATCAGATTGTATGTTGTTTACTGTGGTAAACAGAGGAAAGCCTAGAGGAGTAGCCATACAGATTCTGAAGGCAAATCACCTAACTCCTTGCCTTTGGGGCTGATAGCATTGGCCCTTGTGATTTTCAGGGCTCACATGGGGCATGCTCTAAGAGGATCTAGTAAGAGCATCAGCTAAGAATCCAAAACATGGACTACGTATTTGAAAGAACCTGAGGGTGTGTACTGTCTGGAAAATCTAAGTTCTTCCTGATAGGCCACATCCAAACTCCAGCTGTCCTTGGCTTTGCTGGTATGTTTTAAATATCCTGTGTTAATTACGGGCACTGAAATGGAGTGGTTTGGCTTTGAAAATTATTTAATTCATAATTTTCAATTAATTTATAAAGATAACTTTATATTATAAAGTTAAGACCCAGGGTACTTCCTATCCAGAGGAGTCTGTGATAGCAGGGCTTCACAGTATCCACCAGCCACTCTTCGTTCTCTTCTTCCTTCCTGGACTTCCAGCATGGAGACAGGCGATCACTTACTTAGCCCGCATACTTCATTTTTGGCAAGTAAATCTTTTAGTCATAAGAAGAAAATAATTTGCCTACAATTTTCAAAAATAAAACTGAGTAGTACTAAATCATCATGTCATACCCTTCCTTTTCACTTTATAAAATATTATACTGTTTAGAGTGGCTCTATGCCTATTTTAAAATTGAAAAAAATAGAAAAGAACTATAATCCTCACTCAACCTTGTAAAAATTGTTCTTGTAACATCCTGCACTCCAATATTATGTCAGCAGAACTCTATTGGGAGACTTGAGGAATCTTTTGCCAACTCTTTTCATCTCCACCTTTCTCCTACATGAAGCCTTGACTCAGAGCACTGTTTTTTTTTTTTATAAAATAGGATGGTCTCTACATTTAAATGCCAGGTGCACAGAGAGAAAGACACAGGGTCACTGGTGGTAGTGCTGATGGTGATGGTGATGGTGTGTGTGTGTGTGTGTGTGTGTGTGTGTGTGTGTGTGTGTGTGTTCCCTTTGCAGTCCTTCCCTCACAGGTGAGATACTATTATTAGGTGAGTGACTGTTCTGAAGGATTTTGACACAAATTTAAAATATTCTTAAGTCTTCTGAATGAATCATGTATTCAAATCATTTAGATTGGACAGGTTAAACAAAGCATTTCCAAGAAAATTCTGAGGAAACTGACAACTCTGAGCTTCAGTTCCTTCTTCTGTAATAAGCTGGATTTTGCCATTGCTAAATTCATTCCAAATTTAGCACTTTTAGTGAAGTCTCTAATATCATTTGCTAAAGCAGTTTGGTTTTACTGTCTCACGGTGCTATATCTCTTAATGTAAGCAAACTGGGAACACATGAATTTTGGAGGAAATTAAGTTTCAGCACTATGTTTCTCCTCCTTTGGAGAAGACAACATTCAAACTGCAGCAGAATTTGACTCATCCAGTAAAGACTCTTATTACTTTCATTTTGTGATAGGAAGTGAGAACTTATTTTCTGCTATTACTTTAGTCCATATTCCCAGACAGAGAATATACAGATTACCAACCAAGACAGATGAAAGTTATTTCCTCATTAGGAGATAAGAAGTCGTTACTAGAACTAGAATAATGACAGGACTTTGCTAATATTTTTAGGCAAATCCTTATATACAGCACCTACATTTTTTGAACTCATAGAAACAGAATACAATGACAGTTACCAATGGCTGGTGGTAGTGATGGTTTTGAGGGCACTGGGGAGATGTTGGTCAAAATATAAAATTTATTTAGGTAATAAGTCCAAAAGATCTGTTATATGATATGGAAACTATAGCTAATAATATTTTAAATGTAATAATAATATTATTTATACAAAAATTTCTAAGAGAATAGAATTTAAGTGTTTTCAATCACCAGAATGAAAATCTGATAATCATTCAAGGAGATAATCCATGTGTTAATTCTTCTAATTTAACTACTCTGTGCAATATTTTTAGATCAAGCTATTCCATGTGGTTCTATAGTTTTCAAAAGATAAGATTAAGAACACAAAAGGAGAGTGGGAAAGGTCCTTGTCACCTTGACAAGACATGTAGGTGCACTACATACTCAACTCCATAGTAAACTTTAAATTTTGCTCTTAAACATATCAAGAAAATAGGGGAAAATGATAAGAATATACAATGATTATGTGCCAGTTAAAAAATTGTGAAATTCTGTCTTAGTTACTTTATCATTGCTGTGACAAAAAACTCAACATTCACAATTTAAGGAAAGATTTTTTTTTAGCTCACAATTTCAGAAGGTCTCACACAGTCTGTTCATGGGACAGCTGGTGATGGTGAAGGTACCTGGCAGAGATGGACTAGAGAGCTGCTCACCTGGTGCAGACAGAAGCCAAGTGAAACAAGCAAAATCAAATTTGCAGACTCAGGCAATGCTGGAAAGAACTGCAGCAATATTAATTTTTTCCTACTTTTAATAACTTCAAACTGCTAGGTGGGCATCCCCCAGCTCCTTTCCTAAAAGCCAACAACACACACACCTGAAGGCTCTGCCCTGAGAAACCCTCAATCTCAACACATTGATAAAATCCCTCCAAATCAAAACCCAAGGATCTCCCTTTCCAGCCAAGCTCTGCCTCCCATAATACATTGTTCCAAATACATGAGGTTTTTGTAGAACACTCAAGATCCAAACTCTAACATCTCCTGAGGAACTCTGCAGTAGTGTCTCCTGACTGACTTACATCATTTATCCCAAGGGAAATGAAGTCAGAGAGAGAGAGAGAGAGAGAGAGAGAGAGAGAGACAGACAGACAGACAGACAGACAGACAGACAGACAGACAGGGTGAAGCAGGGCCGGGCGGGGCAAAGCAACAAGGAAAGGAAAGGGAAAGTCAAGTGAATGTTCACTGATTTTTGAAGTAGAGAATCCAACCTAGTTGGAAAGAAAAAAATAATAATTGAAATCATATGGGAGATATCCCTAGGTCACTACAGTAAAATATGTCTTTGCAACATTGCTTGGTAAAGAAAAAAGCATTCAGGTGCTGGATAAACAGAGGAAGACCATAAGAAAGCAGCTGGAATGTGGGAATCAGTGACAGGAAATAAGCATAGTTCTTGGTATGATTAATTAATGCTCATAAATAGCTTCAGCTCCTGGGCTAAATATTCAATGTAAGTGAGAGAAGCTATTCTTATGTTACTTTCTTATGTTATGAACAAAAGGGATTTAGTGGACTTTGATGGGATTAAGTGACAATGAATAATCACATCAACATGAGGGTTTATTATAGAAAACAAAGTTTTGGCAATTAACCACACAGATTAAATTCATTAAATATAAGTTTTGCTGTCTTCATTTTTTTTTGGGTATTTCAACCTCATTCTTCCTTCAAAAATATTCTGTATACATTAAAGTGTTTTATGAGGATGGTATTGATCAATATTCTCTTAATCAAAATTCACTTGTATCTTCCAGTTCAGAGTGTTCTTCTTTATAATGGTGAAGAAAGGAATTCAATTAAATTTTACATCATGTGGATTTTTATGTTCATATATACCAAAAACTATATACCTAAAAGAATATTTGTACCATAACTTCAGAGTATACATTAACTTATTATGTCTTATCAATTCATATATATATATATATATATATATATATATATATATATATATATATATATATATATATATATTCATTCTTCCTTCTACTCCCTTTCCTTTATTTGGCTTCCGACCAGCCATCATACTTCATGCTTTAAGACATACAAAGAGGGCTGGGTGCTGCTAAATCATTTGGCAGATCATCTAGCATCTCGTATTTTCTCCAGGATGAGTAGAATTAACAAGCCTGTGCCCTTTTTGTTCACAGCGTGTCAAAAGTGTCCACGCAAAGAACTTGTGGCTTTGCAAAGACTAAGAGCTTAGGGCATTCTCCATGGGGTCAGTGCTAATTTGTTAGCACCAAGAATTTTTACAATAAATGGTACTTGGTTCTGTCTCTAGTGGTAGCTTAGGAACATATTTTGAATCAATAGATCTTAACCATACAGATTTTTATTCATCACGATGTTTTTTTCAGACATTATTAGATAATTCAAAAATGACTTTCAGTCACTTCATTTTGAATGCATGCATGTGGGTAGATTTCCTTGTTGGTGAAATAATCCCATGGTAATTTAATTTTAAAGTTTTTACTAAGTAATTTTTTTCTAACTTGACACCTTATTTCTTTAACTTTGAAAAGTATATGTCAAGATTATGACATTCTGGCAAAGGAGCAAGAGTGGAGAATTAATTCACTGGACAACTGTGCTGGTTAATTTTGTCAATTTGGCTGGATTAAGAGACTCTTGGATTGGAGCGATTGGATTGGACTGACAGGGCACACTGACCTACTGATAAAATCGTAGCTGACTGGGGTCTTGCGATGTGAGTCCTGCTTGGAGGAAATGGACTGTGGGCCATGACATTGAAGACTGTAGCATCACCAGAAATTTGATGATTTTATTTCTGCTCACTTCTCTCTGGCTCTTTCTAGCGCATTCTGATTCACAGATGACATGAGTTGAGTAGCTTTTATTCACTATATCTTTGTATCATGATGTCTCGGTCTCAGAGCAGCTGGACATAGATTAAAACCTCTGCAAAACAAACCTCTCCTCCTTTAAGCTGTGAAGTATTTTGACCCAGAAATGAACAGGGGATAAGTATACTATCTTGTGAAGATAATTTTATTTTTTACTATTTTTTGGGAAGTGAGTCATTAACTTATAAACCTTATTATGGTCATAGCTTGTTCTTTCAATCCATATATTACTGTATATTAATATTAATATAATATTAATATAATTAATATAATATATTAATCCGTATATTACTGTAAAAGTGTTCTCATATACCATGCCATGTCACCCCCATACAAATAGAACTGTGTTGAGACGTGCTTCTCAGGCAATCAGAATATGACAAGAATCTCACCACAGGCTCACATCAGGTCCCGACTTGGCCCCCGCCTTCTCCTAGCCTGCGTGCCTTCAGCGCTTCTTTCTGTAGCAATGTTGAATGTTCTTTACCTTCTACCCTTTTGCTCTCCCGGGTGCCCAGGCTGTTGCCATGATCCCTTCCTTTTAGCAACATTTAAGGAGAGGCAGAAGAGCAGGAAAGACAGGGTGGGGAGAGGGAGAAGTGGAAGAAGGACCAGGGAAAGAAAAAGGAGGCGTAGTAAAGATGGAGGATTAAGAGGGGTTAGCAGAAGGAAGTAGGAGACAGAGGAACTCAAGGGACTTCATTTCTCAAGATTTTCCTTCACAAGCATTTACCTAACCCTGACCGGTGACCCCATTCTGCCATCCTTTGTACTATGCCACCATCTCGCAAAGACGCGATTGCAAAGTATCTTGTAATACATTTCTCCTCTCATATATATGATTAGAGTCCCAGGGGAGAGGCAGAGTCTTTCTCTAGGTCCTTCATCACCTAGTAATAACTCAGTCTGAAACTTCCTTTTGAAAGAAAATTGAATTGAAACTGTAAGCTCATTAAAAGGCTGATAGCAAAATAAGCAAACAAAACAGAATATATTTCCTCAACTCTATTTGTCTAATCCATGTAGACATTTAAATTAGTCTTTGTATTTAGTAAACTGGAAGAAAATTAATGATCCTGAAAATGAAAGGTGGGGCATTCCGTTATGCGTTTTCTAATAGCATAACTGGAAACTTGTCCTTTCGTTTTCCTTCTTTTTTCTCTCTCTGTCCTCTTATAAAATGTTTCACACAAGTAAAAAGTTAGTTCTTATTTAATAATGAGAGGAGGAAATGTACTTTCATTTTCAGGGCAGAGAGGGAGATGACTGTTAGAAATGTCACAAGCCCCAAATATGCCAACACTGACAGGAGTATGGGGAGGGGACCCTCTGGGGACAGTGCCATCAGTCAGCGCAAAGGCAGCACATGAACTTGGCATACTCTGGCCGGGTCATATAAGTATCAAAATTAGAGAGAGACAGTACACTCTTCCCTCGATATTCTTCAGCATCTATTAACACTGAGGAATCTGTTGTGAAGGGAATGCATAAATACCGCACGTGGTTCAGCAAACACTTGGAGGCTTCCCTATTTTCATTCCTTCCCCCTAGTGAGCCTTGATTCCTCAAAGTATTAAAGTCAAGATTAACTGAATTATTGGCTTCCTCTGCCTACAGAAAATGATGATTTTTTTCAGTGCTCATCTGAAGCATATTAATTCAATAACATTTTAAAATTAAAAGGATGTCTTGAGACCCAGTCATCTATACATTCAAATCCAGACCCCATAAATTGTCTTACCTATAACATTGAATAAGTTAGTTTTAATCATCAAGACCTGGTTTTCTCACTTACACATGGGTATCCTAAAAAGTAGCTAATATTGAGTACACACTAAATAATGAAGTATTTTGTATAAGTTAATGCATTTAATTATCCCAATATATTATTTTTTAAGTATAATTATTGTGCCCCTTTTAGAGATGGAGAAACTGAGAAACAAGGTGTTTTCAAATCATTCGGTAAATAGAGTTTATAATAGAAGTCTTATATGCAGTAGGAAGCCAATAGCTGGAAACATATTGCTTATTTCTACTGTTCATAAGTAACTAAGTCTGAGTCTACCAGAGAAACAGAACTAGAACCAGAGACCCAGGAAAGCTGATGGTGTATGTTCCAGTGTGAGTCTGAGTGGGAAGACAGCAACTGACTGATGCACTATTTCAAGACAACCAGAGAGCGAAGGCTCTTACTCTACCTTTTGTGCTACTTAAGAGACTTAGCAGGTTGGACTAGGTACACTCACAGTGGGAGGGTAGGCTGCTTTGCTTGTTCTGTTGATTCAAATGTTCTAACTTAGAAACACCATTTTAGACTCCAAGTCCCCAGAAATGGTATTTAAACAAATGACTAGATGCCCTGTGGCCCCAAAAAGTCGACACATAAAATTAGTCACAATATTAAAGAAGGGAATATTGGTGAAAATACTTAAAAATGAATTCTTAAAAGCTATGTTTCACAGGGGACACAGGGAGAGGAAAAGCACAAAGAAAAGATTGTGATACATACTTGATACACAGCAAACATTCAACGAATAATTGAAATCATCCCTTAATATCATCCCTTAATAAGATGTGTCTGAACTAAATTTAGAAATTTTTTCACCCCTTGGCATGTAGTACACACTCACGAGTGTGTGTTAGACACAAGGGAATTTTTTTGTATGCCACACAATATACACTCATAGTGAGACTGTCAACCATATTGAAAATGACCAATGGTTTCCTATCAGTGATCAAGAGAAAAATATATGCAAGACTTGTTATCACTAAACATTGCAGGTTTTAATTTAAATTTTTTTTAAAAAGCTTGAAAACCTGCTCACAAAATGTAGTATTATACAGCCGGTGAGGCACTTCATCAGAGGACGATGACGATCGTCAGACTGGATGATTGACACGCTGTTTAACAAGAAATATTCTGTACTTAGCGACAGCAAGGACTGGAGAGAGGGAGTTCTATTACTGCTTTACTGTCAAACCAGAAAGCTTTAGAAATGTTTACATCACTTGGTTCACCAATCTTCTGTGCAGAAAAAAAAAATGGTTTATGTATAGCCTTAGAAATATAGTAGGAGCTTATCAATTTAAATAATGTTTTTTTCAATCTAAAATAATATTAACCTACACAATAGCATTTTCAAAACATCCAAGCCACTCTATTTAAAAATGAATTATAAAACAAAATATCTTAGTATAAAAATGTTCCATGTTATTAATCCTTACATTGCACTTCTGCTAGCTTCACATAGTACAGTATAAGCTTTGGTATAAAGCATCCCTTGCATGTAATGGACACTTACAAATGTGTACTACATGCCAAGGGGTGAAAAGCACAACTTGAAAAGATAACTTTCAGGATTTTTTTTGCCTTTTCTTTTGTTTTTATTAAAGGAAAAGTTTTAAAATGTGATCATTTGTATAGTAGATCTTTGAAAATATAGTAGGTATGAACTGCATCTGTCAATGTTTTACACATCTTAGAAAGGGAAACTTTACCCCTGAAAGGATTCTCACACCTGTTCTCTGCTGACTATCTCCACTATAAACGATTGCTTATTTTCATCAAAGCCTGTTCTGTATATGACATTTCATTTTCTACCTTTTGTTATTAAAAATTAGCTTGCCTGTATCATATTAACTTATTATTGCACCAATATGAATAGGAACCATTTCTCAGGGTTTTTTTTAACTTTATAGTTTATAGAAAATGCTAAGTTTATAGAAAATGAAGTCAGCTTTTTTCTCAGTGTCACAGAGTCCAAAGAGGCGTCCCAGCTAACCATATGACAGTTGCATCCTGATTTTTGATTTAAGATTTGAGAGTCAATCAACAAGAAGTTGTATTAGTTCCTTGACGATCACAACTGTTTAAACATGACTTTACGCGTATGCCAAAAATAAGCTCATGTGAGGACATGGCATTATTAGCTCTATAATCAATGTTTCTGGTATGCAGAAATATAAGGAACATATTGTCTAAATACCTTTGACAGCTGAAGTATTTAATACTCAGTGAAATTGTTATTGCTCATTGTTTCAAAAATACTTGACTTTTTTCTTCTAATAAATACTTAGATAGGAAAAGAGTTTTGTAGGAGGTAATTGCAGGACACAAGGCCATCAAAACAGAAGAAGACATAGGAAAAGTAGAACAAAGGGAATGACAGCAAAGGTCTGTCCACCTGACTCTACTATTCGACATAACTACAAGTATTATCTCTAGGAGCCAGGTGAGGCATAAAATAATATTTGTCTATTTCAAGTTGAAACAATGGTTTTTAAATATTCTTAAGTAAAAAATGATTGTACCTGGCATAACAAAATAAAAATTTAAAAGGTAATTTATTTTTTTCTTTAGAGAGAGGAAGTCGCCACTTATTTTCTCAGTTCTAGAACATAAACCCCCACCTCCATCTCTTCTCCTACCATATAAATAGACAGAGTAGCCCATTGCTGGCCACAGAAGATCAAGATTCAATTGTACTTCCCGGCGAGGAGTCGCAGGCCTGATCTACGGGGAGGTCAAATGAGCCTGGCCATCTCTGTCAAAGTGGTGTAGTCGCTCCCTTTCCTCTTCCTGGCTTTAAGAGTCCTACTTAACACACCTGTAGATGGGGAGATGGTGATTTAGGAATGTGGGCTTCTCCAGCTCTTCAGAGCTAGCTTCGAACCTTTTGTTAGCCAAGATACATCATCTCCTTTGGTTTGATTGGTGATAAGCAAGTGAACCTGAGTATATGGCCTTGAAGATATTATAAAGGAAATATTAAAATTTAGCTCCTCACGGTATACCCAATTTCAATCCATCATTATTAACACCAATAATTTTGAAAGTAATAAATCTGTCGCCTGCATTCTTAAAAAAGTGTTAGGGAACTCTATCTAAATAAAACTCAAGCGCTCTGCATTGCACCCAGTGTTCCCCAAATTCCCTTTACTCTGCATTTCTGTCCGCATCCCCACATACACTAAACTCCAAACACAATTCACTACTTGTAATTTCCCAGACATTCAGAGTATGTGCCCTTCAATGTAGGCCTACTCTTGTCTAGTCAATGTCTATCTTTTTTCTCAATTTATGAGCTTTGTTACAAAGGAAATTGAAGCATATTGCCTTTGCCACTTTAAAAATTAGAGATAAAACGTAATGAGAATTTGCTTCTATTACAATGTCAGCAGAGTAGAATCATGTAGAAAATTTTATTATTTTTAAATATTTATGGAAGGTCTTTCAAAGAGAAGCGCCAAATAAAAAAGAGAAATACCAAGCAATATGTCAAGTAAGGGTGTGAGAGATCCTATCAGCACTCACAAAAAAAGCATAAAAATTAAATAATTTGCTGCTAGTAGTCTTGTCATGAATAAATATAGCATGCTTCTTCATACATCATGTTTTTAACGAGTCCTTTGTATGATTGCCCATTAAGAGGCGGGTCAGTGTTCTTTTATTGGTTATAGACCAATCAATTTCATTCGGTCCCAGGGTGTCACCTCTTTGTCACCGTTGAGACAGCAGAGGGTGAAGGAGGTCCAATAAACGTTAGCGTGACAAGATGACGTGGCTGGTAGACTCATTAGAGTAATTACAAGGGAGAGAGCTGCTGCCCACTGTCAGTCCCTGAATCTTTGACCTTTAGAGTGATTTCTTCGTGAATTTTAGTTCTATATTTATTTTCTCATTTTGATGTCTCTTTCAGATTTTTTTGTGAATTTTCCTTACAAGTGGATAGCTGGAGAAAAATTAAGGGATTTGGTTTTGTTTAAAGGTGTCTCTTAGTTTATTACATGGGTAGATTCAACTAGAGATAGAAATAGATTAAAATTCAGGAATCAGTATTTCTGTATATAGAAGAATGTGTTACCTTAGGTAAATTTTACAGTTTTCCATTACATAACTTCTTTAAGTATCTTTAATTATAGGTATTAGACCAACTGAGAATTGTTGAAAGTTGTAATTAAAATCTTACCCACATTCGGAGGATATAACATGTAAATCTTGAGTAACCCTGCAATAGGTGTTATTTGTGTGTTGTTTTTTGAACTCCATATCAATAGTCAATATGCATCAGACTAAAATAACTTTTCAGTATTCAAGATCTTTCATAAAACTTGTTTGTATTGAGTGATAAAAATTAAATCACATGAATTTGACACCTGAGAAAATCGCAAATCGTGCTTCATTTAATCCATTGTATTTATTTGCATTTTCACTATCCTGTCTTCTATTTCTTACTAGAGATTTCCATCAGGTAATTGATTCAGCTATTCAGAGATTTGTCATCGAGTCAAATATCCCCTTACTTTTTTCCTCCTTTCACTGATTTCTTACAAATTTATAATTCTTATTACCTAAAAACTAATAAATGTAATTAACGTTAAAAAAGAACCCTGTGAAGTGGATCACACAATCGATCAGCATCTTTCAATTTAGTGATTTTTACCTTGGGGCTTTAGTTCATTGAACTCTAAATACTTTCCTGAATAAGACATAATTTCCAAGGGAAGACTGAGGACAGAGGTTATAAGAGAGGAAGCTGTGGGTGGATTAAATACTATATGAAGTATTCAAACTCTTAGGAACAGAGAATAAACGATGCTTGCTTGAATTGGGACAGTGGGACAGTGGGGAAATGGAGGATTATGTTTCAGTGAGTGTAAAGTGCCTGTTGTGAAAGATAAACATGTTCTAGAGACCTACTGGATAACACAGAACGTAGAGTTAAGAAAATGCTATCGTGCACTTTAAAATATGTGAAAAAAAGATTTGTGCTCCTTTTTATGTATTGCACATGCACATACACTAGACACTGAGAAATATTGATAGCTGATGGATATGCTGAGCAGCAAGGTTGTGGTGATGCTATCATGACCCTATGTGTATGTTCAAATGGATTATATCAAATGTGTGAAATCATGTGTTAATTCAAACACAGTAGAGCCAAAATTGCCACAAAATGTCATTTTATAAGGTGCTTATATTTTACATTGCTGTTTTGTGGCTCAAATTAAAAATTTAAGGCATACATTGTTTTGCTTTTAATTCTGGAGGAGTAAAAAAATTAAATCTTGAAGAGCTTGAGAACACTATGAACAGTGGAATGTAGTTTTGAAGATAAGAACCTTGCTTTCCATTCTTCTTATATCTCTGCATAAAAATGGAAGATATGTCTGTGAGTATTAGAAAGAAAAGTTCTAGTTTTTTATGAATTTAATCTTTATTAAATGTTCAAACTTAACATTAAAAATACATTTTAGCTAGGGATGCTCATATGAAATATCCAGATAATGTAGAGTGTTACAAGGAGATTTTTTTGTTTTTTTGAGACAAGGTTGTGCTCTGCTGTAGCCCAGGCTGGTCTGAAATCATTATGTAACGCAAAAAGAAGAAATTGAGATTAATCAACATGTCACCAGCAGAAGCAAATCACCACCAAAGTTAGAATACACATAGCATAAATACAACTCAATGCTGAAATGCTTATGTGCCTTACAAAAATCTTGTCATTCTAAATAAAATTTGCAAAGTTTTTTTGCTCATGCAATTTATCATGAAAATCTTTCTATCAAAATTATGGTAGATTTTTCTTAAAAATCAGCATGATTAATGCTCTTGCTGACATTAAATCATAAGTATATGTAAGGAGTATTTTTAAAGTGAACCTCTTGAATTTTTTTCAAATATCGAATGTTTATATGAACCAAAATATAAAGAAATAACAAAAGCAACAGATGTTCATAGAAGAATGCATGAAAACCTAAATCTTAGCACATAATAAAAATGAGAACATAAACTTCACAATACTCTTAAATATACTATTTAAAAATTATGCCATTGCTCAGTGTGAAGGCCCTGGGCTCAGTCCCTAAATAAATACTTAAGTCGGAGTGTCTGAAGGGAGCCTATTTTTGCAGTTGTCAGTAGATTACATGCACGTGTGGTTCTTTTCCCCTTTGATGTGAGGGATTCTATGCAATAATCTAAACTGTTATATTTCTCCAACATAGTATAACTCATGATGTCTTATGGCACAAAAGTGAATTAATCTTACAAGATAAATTGTATAGACTATTTTTGGTAGGAATTTAACTACAGTGTTTTATTATGCTGTGTGTTTAGAAATACACACTCCAATACCAGCAATCTATGTTTGTGCTCAAAGTACAGTAAATACAGCAGCAATCTGAAGAAGCCAACTGCAGCTTCTTCAAATGAACCTGATTGCTAATTTCTAGACAATTTACAGAATTTTCTTTCCACACCATCAGTAACTTTTCTCAAATTCTGAATAATGTTCTGAGTTTTCACCCATGCACTCCTTCTTTCTCTGCCCTATTATTTTTCCTTAATGTGTTTAGGTTGACTTGACAATCCCCTTTCTTTTGTTGTTGAGGATGAGTTAGGTTTTTTTTTTAATCTTTCTTTCCTTATATTTATTTCAGTTTGCCAGCAAATAAATATAGCTGGCTGTATTTCATTTTCCCGAATGTTAATATCATCCATAAAAGATGACCGCTGGTAGGCATTGTGTGTCATCAGTCATCGGGGGAGTAACTGAAGCTGATTGAATCAAATAAATCTGATCTTTGCAAAGCCATGACCTTGTCAATCAACTAGGGTGCAACAGATCTACAAGACCTATAAGAACAGAATCTTAAAGTTAACAGAAGGTGGCTGTTCATTATTTAGGAAAATAAAGATAGCTTTTTACCTTTGAAACCCTTTCTTTAAAACGTGGGGTAATCTAATGATCTGCAAAAAAAAAAAAATGCTTATCTCTCTTATGTGGAACCATGCAACAAACGAAAATTTCTCAGTATATTAACCTTGAAAAAATTATTTCTTTGTCTTCACATTTTATAAATAAACTACATTGATCCTTGCAAAGACCACGTAGGGTAAATCATTCCAAGTTGTATAATCAGCATTTAACAGATAGCTTCTTCCCACCTCTCAAGATATATTACCTTTCATTTTTCTATACCAAAAACATAAAATTTTTTCACGAATAAATCTATTTTAATTAACTTCAAAATAAAAGCAAGTTTACTTTAATATGTATATATGAGCACCTGTAAAAGAGGTAACATTTATATGTGTGTGTGTGTGTGTGTGTGTGTGTGTGTGTGTGTGTGTGTGTGTGTTGATTTAACCAGAAATCAGTGACTTCACATAGACAGGTTCTTTCTTCCCAAATGATAATAAATTCATGTTGAGTAAGTTGTTTCAAAAGATGTATGTGATGACCTCAGTGGCCTATAAGAATGATAGGGTTTTGTATGTCTAAATCACTAAGAAATTTCCAAGAAATTGGTTCTTTATTCTGAGCCCAGGAATCAGTAATCGTCACAAGGAAATACCACGTTTTTATTCACTTGTAAGTCCTATAAGCCCCAGGCCAATTTCTTTCTGTTTTGACTTTTTATTAATTAACCGTATCCTAAGTGCTAAAAGCAATGAGTCATTTTTAAAATTTATCTTCAATTGTGTGCACTCATTTTTAGTTTTGCCATTTTGTGTAACCCACAAATAGATTAATCGTTATGTCATCCAATGTTATAAATCTATGGCGTAGAGGTTAATTTTAAAAATAGCTTTTACTAGAATTTTATAGTAGCAGTAATATTTATTGAAAGCCTGCTGGTGAACATGTTCTGGACATTTTTCATGTGTTATTATCAATTTGTAACTGAAAACTTACTCAAGGAGCGTCTAGATGGAACCTTCCTGTTCACAGAATGAGTGACTGATACTCAGTACACTTAAATATGTCACCAGAGTTTCAAATGATGGTGAATGAAAGAGGCAGAGTTAGTTGTCTTGGCATCTGGTTTCTGAATCTCATGTTTTTATCCTATTCACTGTACAAATATATAGACCTGAGAATTTTGAGCTATGAGTTTGGCATCTCAGGTAGAATTAGTGGACAAAGGTAATTGAACTGATGGAAGGCTATTTCAGTAGACAATGGTCATTCTAGAATGTCGGGTTTCTTTACTTTGGGAAATAGTTTAACACTAACGCTGATTTCCTGTGCTTGGAAAGAGGACTTAAAGACCTGAAAAATGTGGAAATGCATTAGAACTGATAGTAGCAACATAGTCTAGCGCTTAAAGGAAGACAACAACAGAAGAGGGAAGGAGTGGGGGAGAGGAAGAAAGGCGGGACAGGAGATGAATATGATAAAATATGGTATGTGCACATATGAATATGCCACAAAGACACTCAGTGCTTTGCAGAATTAACAGGCACTTACTTTTTTTTTGAATAAGTGTGTTTTTTATACTAACTTTCTGGGTGGCTGTCAGATTAGCTACAGAACTGAAGGGCTCAACCTGGAATTAAAATGGGAGATGATTTTTTTTCACAGAGCAAAAAGGAATTACATTAAAGTAATAAAATGTACGATATGTTCTTCCATTCTGTCTTTCTGAGTTTGCCTTGGTGGTATATTGTTGTTGTTATTATTTCATAGAATTTTACATAAAGAGAGAGATTAAAAATTCACTGCATGAATCAGCGCTACCATTTAGACTTGGATTGGGCAATTCTGCCTTTTCTCGTGTATATGTGAAATAATCGAAGTTTCTTAATTCATACATCTAAACCTATATACATATATGTTTCTTTCTCACAAGAATAATGACAATGCCACACAAGCTCAGCGGCTTTCATTTTACTTGCCAGCGAGTATTGATTCTAATGATTAACTCTACCTTCATTGTGTGTGCATACCATATCTTCTATATCCATTCATCAGTTGATGGTCATATCGGCTGCTTCCAGGATTTAGCTGTTATGAATTGTGCTGCTGTTAAGATGGCTATGTACATACTGCCATTATATGATGCCTTCTTTTGGAAAGATACTAAGAAGCAATCTAGCTGGTCAAATACAGGATTTATTTTCATTATTATTATTTTTTCTTACTATCCATACTGATTTCTATAATGGTTGGATTGATGCTGCTCTACCAACAGTGTTGAAGGATTCCTTTTTTTTCCCTCATCTCATCTCGCCAACTTTTTAAAGGTCTTGATAGCAGCCATTTTTGCAACAGTAAGAGGAATCTTGTTATTTTGAGTTGCATTTTAATGGCTATAAATGTGAATTTTTCACATTTTTATTAGCCATTTGTATTTATTTTTCAGAGAACTGTCATTTCTCACAATTGGCCACTCTTTTGATTGGGCCTTTTACTTTTGAGCATCAAATCTTTTTCAGTTCTTCATATATTCTTGAAATTAAACCTGTTTGAGGAGCAGCGGGTGCAACAATATTTTCCCTTGCTGTGGCTCTCTCTTCATCCTGTTGACTGTTTCTTTTGCTGGGTAGAAGCTTTGCATTTTCATATAATTCCATTTGTTGATTTTGAAGTTATCTCCTATGCTGAGAAATTTGAGGAAGTTTTTGCCCATGTCTCTTTCTTTGAGAGTTTGCCTATTTTATCTCATAGAAGGTTTTGTGTTTTTCATTTTAATACCTAAGTTCTTGATCCATTTTGATTAGATTATAAGTACAGGGTGAAAGTTGTGTGTCTAGACTCATTCTTCTGTGTGTGGATTACCAGGTTTCCCATCAGTTTTTGTTAAAGAGACCTTTTTTTCCAAGTATATGTTCTTAGCTAACTTATTGAAAGTTGGATGGCTGAATATGCTCAAGTTTCACTCTGATTCTCCATTCTTGTCCATTGGTCCACCACTTTTGGGGTGGAGGGTGGAGGGCAGTGCTGTGTGTGTGTGTGTGTGTGTGTGTGTGTGTGTGTGTGTGTGTGTGTATGTGTGTCTTCATTGTTACTTGGTAATATAACTTGATATTTGGAATTGTGATGTGATATTGAAGGAGTTGTGAGAGTGAACAATCTTGTCTTATTCCCGACTTCAGGGAAAATGTTTTGATTTTTCCTATTTAGTGTGAATGTCGGGAATAAATTTACCTAAATGGCTTTTGTCAGCTTGATATAGGGTCCTTTTGTACCAATTTTTATCAGAGTTCCTACCGTGAATGGATATTGGATTTTGTCAAATCCTTTTTTCTCTATTCATTGAGATGATGTATGCTTTTGTCTGCCTTTCTTTTAATGAAATCATTTCCAGCATAGGCCATTTGCTAACATAGAAAAATAAAGCAAGTCTAAAGATTATACTTCCTTGATTATTTGTGGGTTCTTTAAATAGTGTAAAATGTATATACATATACACATAAGGTTTACTGTTCCAATCAATTTCAATTAAGAACACAAGTTCAACTTTCTTTTGCCCAGGTCACCTGCCAACCCTACTAGTAGTATTGCATGAATTAAGAATGTCATGAATCTTCAGAGCACTTCTTACCTAAGGGGAACTTAACAGAATCTTTCAGAAGACTTATTTTTGTGCAGATGCAATTCTGAAATTCATGAATTTATCTTAATTGTATGAAATTAGGAAACTGTACAAGACTATAATAATTTTTCAATTTTATTAATTATTATACATATTTCTCGAATCAAGGTTAAAATTTCGGTTGTGATAGTCTGAAGAGAAAACACATGAATGTTTTGGAATCTGTCTATGGAATGGGGATATTGTATCCACTGTGGAATACCGTGAGAACCGACCATGGCAGTACAGAGGGAGTTCTAGCCATGGTGCTCAGAGGAAGGTGGAAAGTGTGGCAAAAAGTATCTCATATATTGTAATTACTTTTTAATTATTATAGCTATTCAATGACATTTTAGAAAAATCCTGTTATGGGTTTTAGCATCTTAAAACTACCTCTGGCCAATAAGATTACAAGATATAATGGGGTTTTAGGAAACGACATCAAAGATGAAACCTGAAACAGACAAAAATGATCCTGATATTTAATGATGAGATACTGAAAAGTGCATGAAAGAGTCAGGTGAAAGGGAAAGTAACTGCAAGAAAAGAAAATTATTCCAGGAGAAAGAAGGAGTGTATTTTGGGGACTGATTTGAAAGACAGGCTGTGCCAAATGGTGCACAAAACTCTACTTTCTCTGTCTATGGAAATATTATTATTTTTGTTTTGTTTTGCTTTTCCCTGAATCAGAAACTTTCACTTTGCCATTGCATCACAGAGTTTCTAATAGCATGAAGTTCAGGTGCTTGTTTCTTATTTTCCCTATTTTCTCTGACTGCTGTAATTATTGTACCTTTGTTTCTTATTCACCTCCCCAGTGTTTAACACAGTCAGGGCAAACTATTTGTATGACCGCTTTATTAGCGACCGTAAACTGAATCAGTAAATCAAATGTTTGGGTGTAAAAGTGAGAGTTGTAGACTATATGTGTTATAACATTCTCTCTGGGTCCAAAATTTTATTATACAAATGTCTTCTGAAGATAAGAATTCTTTCCATGAAAACAGCATTTGTGGTGACTATAAGATTCAGATTGCTTACTTGTTCTCTAAATGCATAGTTTGCAATTCTTCAGTTTACTTGAAATTGAGTTCTCCTTTGAAATCACTGTCTTAGCTTACTCATCACAGTTCTCATTCTATGGTGTCTATTCTTGTATTTCTTTTTTGGTTTTCATAATTTTCTCATTGATGTTTGTTATTTGCTCTTTTACTCAATATAAATCTTAAGAGTCTTTATGCCTACTTGGTAGTAATATATTATAATTAAGAATAATCTTTTTAGTACCATGTTTATAGACAATTTTTCTGGTGAATTATTGGGCCAACAAGACTTCTGGAATGCTTTTTAAAAGCCAGGAGTTTTCTCTGTCATCATATGAAAGTCAAGATTAACACAATGAGGGGCTAGAAGAATGGCTCAATTGTTTCAAGCACTTGCCTAGCCAGCACTTAGGTAAGCACTAATACCTGAGCTCAGTACCCCAGCACCACATAAAACTGGGTATGGTGCTCCATGCTTATAATCCCAGCACGTGGGAGGCTAAGACAGGAGGATTGCTATGAGCCCAAGGGCAGCATGGGATTCATAGTGAGTTCAGTACCAGCCTGTGCTATAGAGAACCTGTGTAAAAAAAAAAAAAAAGATTAACATAATGAGAAATAAATCTGCATCCCTACAACCAATTAATGATTAATTTG
The DNA here is from genome assembly GCA_004027205.1 of Ctenodactylus gundi. Taxonomy (NCBI): domain Eukaryota; kingdom Metazoa; phylum Chordata; class Mammalia; order Rodentia; family Ctenodactylidae; genus Ctenodactylus; species Ctenodactylus gundi. The sequence goes on along the minus strand of PVKB01004286.1, from coordinate 87,677 downwards.
CTATGGACTCAACCTTTGTCTATGAATACAATTGGGTTTGTACTTACCAATGTCATTTAACTGGCTTCCCATCATGTTTTGATTAGTCTGTCTATATGATTCCTTGTTTCCTCAGTGTATAGGTCAAACAGAGTCAGAATGTAGGAATTTAACTTAGACCACTAATCAACAAAACTGTGGCTTGGAATTTATCAGCTGGAAGAAGCACTTGCTCTGTGGTGTTCCAAATGTGGAAGTGTCTTTATACGGAGATGTTTGCCTCTCACTGGCGTCAGTTGTTGTATGTCAGTTTTGATGCTTTCTTGTAGGGTGAAGCAAGTTGTTTTATATAATAGCTGTGTGCACTAGCAGTAGGGCATCTTTGATTTTGTTTGGTTTGCTTTTATTTTATTATTTTTTTGTACCAGTACTTTCCTGTTACGGTTTCAGCCAGCCTTCCTAGAAGCTTGGCCTCGACCATGGATGTTTTAGTTCTACCAATGAACAAAATTGTGAAATTCCCAATGCCTTTTTATTTTCCTCCCAGCTTTGTTGACGTACACATGACAATTAACAATTTCATGTAGCTAAGATGGTCAACTGAATACTTTGACATATGTATAGATTGTGAAATACTGATCTTGATCAAGCTAAATTAAATCTTTCAACTCGTAGAATTGCCTTTATCTTGTGTATGTGCATATGGGAGAGAGAGAAAGAAAGAGAGCAGTTAAAAATCTATGTTCTTAGAAAATTTCCTATTACATTATTGCTAATTATAGTCATAGTATTTTATTATAGATTTATGAAAGTTATTCATCTTTTATAACTAAAATTTGCAACCTTGAAATACCATATTCCCATTTTTCACCCCTCAAGCCCTTAGCAAGCATTAATCTTTCATGATTTATTTTTATTTTTAAAATTTACATATTATTACTTTTGTGACTTGGACAAGTTTAGATCTGGAGTATAAGTAAGATCATGTGGGATTTGTTTTTCACTACACATATATTCGTACTTTCTATCTATTAATTTACCAACAAGCATTATTGAAGTTGTTTCCACATCTTGAATATTGTGGTAAATGTGAATGTGAACATGAGAGTGTAGATATGCCTGAAAAATGCCAGTTTCATTTCTTTTGGGTGTATTCAAAGACATGAGATTATGTATCACAGGTAGTTTTATTTTTCTTCTGTTTAGTATTTTCATTTTGAGGTAATGGTTTTGTGCTTGCCAATTAAGTACTCTACCACTGAGCTACATCCCCAGGCCTGTTCTGTTCTTCCCTTCCCTCCCCTCCTTTCCCCTCTCCTCCCCTTTTTTCTCCCTTCCTTCCTTCCTTCCTTCTTTCCTTCCTTCCTTCCTTCCTTTCTCTTGCAGTACTTTGGATTAAGCACAGGACCTTCACAGTGAGCTCCTTCCTAAGCTATTGCCTATAGTTGAAATTTTGTTCGAATGTCTTGGTAAGACACCAAGTTGCTCAGGCTGTACCGCAATTTGCAGTTCTTCCCCAGCCTTTCAGAATGCTGACCATACAGACAGTTGCAAACACTCCCAGCTTCTATTATTCATTTTCTGAGGCATCTTCATGCTGTGCTCCAGAATGGATATTTCATTTACATGTCTTAAATGAAGACATGCTAATAGCAATAGATCTGTGCAAAAGTGCTGAAATTTACTAATGAGCAGGAAAATGTAAATCAACATCTCAATGTGATAGCACCTCCTACCTGCTATAATTGCTACTATCAGAAAGATGAAAGGGAAATGTTTCAAGGCTGTGGAGAAACGAAGTTCCTGTACATGTTTGGTGGAAATATTAATTGGTACCCTCCATATCTTTTTAATTAGTTTATTTTATACTTAGGTAGGTAAAATCCAATAATGTTGTGTCTAATCAAGAATTGTAATACACATTTTCTCAAGTCCTCATTCAGTTAAAGAGCATCCAGACATGTGAGAACACAACATTGTACACAGATTTGATAGAAACGGCTTGTAGAAGTTTACCTGTCCAAAGAAAGGACAGACATGGCAGGCAAAGATGACAGAATGTGAGGCCTTAATTATCCTTTTGCAAAGTGGGTGATCTTCCCACATGCAAGTGAAAGAAGGCACACGGCAAATGTGGTGGGTGGCGATTTAAAATTCTAGGTTTCAGGTCCCTCCCCCGCCTTTCCTATTGGCAGGATGCACAGTCTTCCCAACAAGATCTAAGGCACTGGCTCAGAGCCAGCCAAGTTTATTACAATGTCATTCGTTACCTTTATCCCTCCTCCTCCATGCCACCTGTCTGGTCACGTGGTCAGGTAAAACATGTGAAAATGTAAAAATCCGCCATCTTTACCTTGAATAATGTGCCACTGCTATGGCTAGGTAATGCTCAGAACCCATCTATAAATTAGAGGATGCTACCTAAGGTCCTGACTACAATAAATTTCAATAAATCAAATAAAATGGCATCTCAGTTTCCTTCTATGAAGAATTGTCCCCCAAAAATTAGGCTAATTCAGTTTTTTTCCTTTAACTTTGAAATTAATATAATATCAAATCTTCTCAAATGCAGACTTTTTGAGAACTAGAGAAGGGTGTGGCATATGTCTGCATAAAGGAATAATGTTTTCTGATGATAACACTATACACACTGTTTTCTAAACTAAGATATCATTCAATTTAAAAAGTCATTTTAGATACAACATATCAATCTTATTGATCTTATGGAATGTGTTTTAAAACATGTTTTACGGTTTATAACATGATTTCTCTTGGTTTCTTTTGGATTGTATAGTTTCTTATAAATTTGTGGGAAGCCTTTAGCTTTATTGCCATGTTCAGAAGCAGCGCTTCCGTCGGCTACCATGAAGAAAGTGAGAATGCTGGATGCTGAGAGTGTATTTTGGCAGAATAAGTTACCTGCTTGTCAGTGCAGGGAAAAAAACAGCTGTCATCCAGTTGGTGATTAGTTTCAGACAAGGAGGGAAATGTAATCTCATACTACACCTGTGTGTGGCAAGCTTGGTGCCTTTTTCAATGGCTTCTCTTTTGAGTCTATGTAGTTGATTTGTTTTGGTTCATGGTTTCTTGTTTCAGGATGCTAAATCTGGTTTCTTTTACTTTAAGTATTAAATTTGAGATTCATGCATGTTGTATTTAAGTATTTCCTTCTTTTTAACTGAATACTGTCTGATTTTATTGATATAGTGTAATTTATTTATATTCCAATTGAGAGAGTTTTGAGTAGTTTTAAATTACTAATAATTATCTAAAAAGCTGGTGGAAACATCCAGACGTAGATTTTTTTTTTTGTAGGGACAGACGGTTATTTTATTTTGGCAAATTCTGAGAATAATATTGATAAATCATATGATAAAAATATATTGAAGTTTAAGAACAAATATGAAATGATTTTTCTAACATACGATTTTGTAATCTTATAGAAAATACTTGAGATTTCCAGTTTTTCCAAATTAATATTTGTATCATCCATATTATTTGGCCATTATGGCAATTTGTGTTTTAAATATCTTATAGTTAATCATCTTGAAAAAAATTCTTTGTGTGTTTAATTGACCCTCTTTGGTGAAATGCTTTTCTGAATCTCTTTCCATTGGAAGATGGCATTAGTTTCATTATAATTGAATGGTAAAATTTCTTATGGGTTAGACACAAGCTCTTTATCATATCTGATTGAAAATATTTTCTCACACTCTGTAGTTAGTATTTTTTAATTGAAAAACAGACACTGAACTTTGATGATAAAAAAACTTTTTTATATACAGTGTTATTGGCTTCCTACAAAAATGTACCTAACGAAAGCCACAGAATTTCTCCATTGCTTATTTTGCTCTAGAATATTTATGTATTGTATGGAAGCTTATGATTGATTTTTGGTTAACATCTACATATGATATAAAACATTACAAAATCCAGGTTGATTGTTTCCTTACGGATATACAAGCATTTCCACATAATTTGTTGAAAATCTATCTTTTCATTGAATTACCATGGAAGGTGTGTTAGAAATCTGCTGACCATGTACAGGATTACTTCTGAATTCATTTCTTCTGTGATCTCTACATCTGTCATTTTCAAGAAATCCTGCAAATAGATTAGATTAGTGCTATTAATTTATTCCTTTACAAAATCCTTGTGGATTTTTAATTTTTTCCTTGGTTTAATTTATTCGCACAGAACTTTTAAAATCAATTCTCAATGTACTTCAGGCTAAAATTTTGATTGGAAATCTGGCTCTCTAGGCTAATTTTTCATATACCTAGTTTCTGAGAACGTCATCTCAAACTTACAGAATGATGGACCCATGAACACCGCATGTTAATACCATGTCAGGTAATATCGTTAGATGTTCTTTGCTAACTCCCACCAGTATTTTCTTCTGAGAATACAATTAACACTGAGTATATTGTAGATGTCAATTTAAGTATTTCGTCATCTTTAGCACTATTGTAAATGGTGTTTGTTTGAGGAATTCATTTCCCAGTTATTAGCTGCTTTCATATAATTTCTGATTTATTTTTCTATACTAGGATATTACCCTTTAATATTGCAGAGCACATTAATTAGTCCTAGAGTCTTTATTAGTATTTTTGGAAATTTCTACATAGAAAATTATTTCAGTTGTAACTAAAACAGTTTTATTTGTAATCATTATCCATGTTATTTTGTTTGTTCACTTTATGTACTCTAGAAATTTTGCTATAAAGTCATTAGGGATAATGAGAATGGATATCCTTTGTCTTGTACTCAAGAGATTGTATATTTAATGTTTTTGCTATAAAAATATGGTGCTCTATTTATGTTGTTTTGTAATATTCATAGCATAAAAGATTTTATTTCTGATTATAGTTTCTAAAAGATTTTAATCATGAATAAATATTAAATGTCAAGTGATTTTTGCATCTGTTATGCATATTAATCTCCTGCTTCTGGCTGTTGATACACGAAGGGCAGTACTTTATTTAAACTATTGAATCAGTCTGACATGGCTACGAAAAATCTCTTTATCATAGTCTAGTGTCCTTTTTACCTAATACGATTTTCTAGAATTCTAGTAAGCATTTTTGTATCTTTGCTCATGAAGAACATTGGCTAGCTCAGTTATGATTTCATCTGGTTTTGGCAACACCGGCCTCATGAATAAATTTGGAATTATTCTCTGTTTTATTCTGGAAAACATGTCACTTGGATTTTTCCTTTATGAAATGCTTTACAGTGTTCATCAATAAAACCATTATGGGAATTTTCTTTGTTTCAAACTTTTGTTAGATTTAATTTAGTTTAGTTTTGGTAATTTATTACAGGAATACTGAATTTAGTTGATCTGGAGGAGAATTTCCCGGTTTGTATTTTTCAAGGAATTTGTCAAATTCACTTAGACTATCAAATTTACAAATATGAAATTACCCATCCTATCTCTAGATTATTCATGTAATGGTTTAGTCTTTTGTGGTACTATTCTTCTTATATTTTCATTGTATATTTGTTTTTATTTTATTTAATCTCAGCCTGATTATATCTGTTTCAATGTTATTGACATGAGTGTCCCACAAGCTTTGATAAGTCATGTTTACTTTCACGATTTCTTCTATTGTCATGCATTTCTAGTACTGTATTTTCTAGTATTTTCTTTGATTTATGTGCTGTTCATAACTGAGTAGCATAATTTCCAGGTACTTGAGGATGTAATTGTTGATGTGACTCAGTTGTCAGCAGAAGATATTCTAATTTCAATTATTTTGAATTTGTTACACTTTCTTTATTACCCAGAACATGATAGCTTGTGTTGAAGGTTTCATGTATACTAGGAAAAATAGGCAGTGTGTTGATGTTAGTCTGTTCTCTAAACTTCTGTTATGTCAGTTGGCTAGTGGTATTGCTCAGATTGCTGTACATTTTCAAATTTGCTTATATTGTTTCTCAATTCCCAACAGGAGTCGAGGTGAAGTGATGAAGTTTCAAATACAATTATTATTATTATTTCTTCTTTAAAGTCATATCTTGGTGCAGCTTCGAAACTTGTTTGAAACTCAGTAAAGTTGGTACATGACACATTTTGACTTGAGCATTGTGTCCCTGTATGCATCCTTTGTTTAGTACTTGACTGATGCACTCACTAACGTTTGTCAGTGTTCATTGCTGTGAGACTCCCTACACTCTTCAGCCCAGTTTATTTGAAACTCCTCAATTTTTTAAACCAATTAATTTTGAGTACTAAGGTATCACTTTGTATTAGTTTCCACATTGTGGCTTACTTTTTCACTGTGATGACATGACACAATACCAAATACCCACAACTTAAGGGAGGAATGATTTATTTCAGCTTTTAGTTCTAGATCTCAGCTCATTCGTAGGAAGCAGGCAATGGGGGAAGCTCTTGACACAGGCCTAGTAGAAGAGAAGCTGCCCATTGCATTGCAGACAGGCAGCAGAGGGAGAAGAAAGATGGCGTTTTTGTATCCTTCCAGGTCAGGCCTCAGCGATCCACCCCTTCCAGGGGCAAACCCATGCGTCTGCCTCTTTCTCCCAGGCTCCACTTCCTAATAGCACAGGAAATCAGATATTCCACATATGTAAATACATGAGTCTTTTGGGGGACATTCCAGATTCAAACTATAACACTTTTGATTATTTTGAAAGCTCTGCTTTTAAGTACGTATGTATTTGAGATATTTATGTTTTCTTAGTTGTTTTAATACTTATCCTTACAGAATATTTTCCTTTGTTCCTTGTATTTCTCATACTTCAGAAAGTTTCTTTGTCTGACATGATCATAGACTCACTAGCCTGTTTTGTTTATAGTTTGCATCAATTATCATTTTCTATATGTTAATTGTGACACATATACATTTAATGTATTTCATATATTAAATCATAGGTCAATATAGGTCATAGGGAGTGTAGGTCAGTAGCTAGAGAGCTTGCCTACCAAGCACAAGATCTTACATTCAATTCCCCAACAATATATAAGATCGGCATGGTTGTTCACACCTGTAATCATAGCACTTGCCATGTGTTGGAGGCCAGCCTGCGCACCGTAGTGAGTGTAGGACCTGCCTGATTACAGACTGAGACTGTCTCCAGGGGGAAATATATCTATGTATGTAATACATATTAAAATTTTAATTGACCTTTTCACTTTGTTTCTGATTTGCATTCTGTATTCATTTGGTATGCCTTGATAGCTGTATCAGTTATATTTAACAAGTGACATATTTGGAGGAAGATATCCTACCTTTTTCTTGAAATATTTGCTCAGGCTTTATACAGTGTATATCTTTGACATCTTTGACTAGCTGCATTCAAATATCAGTATTCTACTTCAAGTGTAGCGCAAAGAATATACAAAATTCTGTGGTCTGAGCACGGCTGCCTGGAAACCTTCAAGGGGCTCCAGCCAAGAATGCTGCTTAGGCCCAGTGACGGGATTCCAAGGTACCAGTGCTGGTCTGGGAGCAGCTACCTGGATGTCGCAGGGCTGTAAGGGGGGATGGGTGCTAAGTAGGCCCAGTGTGCTGTGTCCGTGGTGCGTGTGGGAGCCTCGGTGATGTGGCTACCAGAATGCCTCCAGCGTGGAGCCACAAAGGGCAGTCGGCCCAGTGGCATGAGTTCTGAGTTGCAGGCTGTGGTCTGGGCACAGCTACCTTGATGCCTCTGGGCTGCAGCAAAGATGGGTATGGGTTAGGCCCAGCTGCCAGGCTCCAATTTTTTGTTTGTTTGTTTTGTTTTGTTTTGTTTTGTTTTGTTTTTGAGACAGGGTCTCACACTCTGTAGTTCAGGATGGTTCTGAACTGACCATGTAGCCCAGGTTGATTTTTGAACTCATGGCAATCCTCCTGCTTCAGCCTCCCGAGTGCTGGGATTACAGGTGTGTACAACTATGCCCAGCTTCACCTAGTCATTTTTCCCCCATTTTATTGACATGTACAAGTGCAAAATTTAAGGTTTACAATGAAGTTGAGCATTTTGTGCACTTACATATCTTGTCAATGTGACAAGGGCTTTCCCACTTTCCTTTTGTCCCACCCCCTACCCACCTGATCCTCCCTCCCCACCCTACTCCCCTGTTTCACTTTGTTTTTCATTTTAAGTTCCATAGGTGTTGTGATCTGGGTCTCTCATATCAGAGAGACCATTCGATGTTTCACCTTCTGCTTCTGACTCACTTCACTAAGCATGATGTTTTCAAGTTTCTTCCATTTGCCTGTAAAAGCCTCCACACTGTTGGACTCTATAGATGCACAGATAAATACCACCTAGTCATTTTAAAAAATAAATGTTCTGTCTCCTTCTGTCACTCTTGTTTCTTGGCTTCTGGCTAATGGCATATCAACCCATGTGACAGTGTTCTCATTTTTTCTTAATGCTTTCTTCCTTTGTGTTTTAAGTTGGGTAATTTCTGCTATTAGATCTTTAAGCGTATTGAAAGTTTTTCTTGGTATTGATTTTGTTACATATGTTTAAGATTGAATTTGATATTCTCTTATGTTTTCAACCACTCTGCCAGCATTTTTTATTATGGATACGGTCCATGTTTTATTACTATTTTGACACATTAATAAAATATATATTACACGTGAAATTTATATTATATATAAAATAAAATGATTAAAATAATACTTTATATTATGTGATATGTTTTATACCTACATACACTTTAACAGGTTTTTTTTCTTTGACAAGGCCAATAAGCATGCATAACTCAGAAAGGGCAGTCCCTTCAGTCAGTGGTTTAAGAAAAACTGGTAAAATTTGACCTTTGTCTTATAGCATGCACAAAACTTAACTGGAAATTACTAAAATGCAAACCTAAATCATAACAATCTTAAAAGAAAATACAGAGAAAATATCCTGAGCATTGATCTTGGTAATATTTTTGGATGTAACATCAATTAATAGAAGGAAACAATAAAATTAAAAGTCACTTTATGGAATGTGAGATAATATTTGTAAATCATACATCTGATAAAAGGTTAATATAGAAATATATCAGGAATTTATACAACTTAAGAGCAAAAATAGGTACATAATAAGAATAAACTTTTTTGAAAAGCTGTTGATTTTTAAAAATTCTTGATGGTATCATTTTTGTTACTTTATGTATCATAAGTTTGATTAAAAAACAGGTATTTTGAAATATCTTAAAAGAAAATCTGATAAAATCTTTTTTTAAAATCAAGAATCTGAACTGTTTTAAATGTTAATTTTTATTCAGTTTTTTTAGTGATGACTAGTTTACCGGTTTGGCATGGTGGTGCATGCCTGCAGTTCCAGCACTTGGGAAGCTGAGGCAGCCAGATTATGAGTTAGAGTCCAGTTTGAGTTATGTGGTGAGGTACTAAGCTCAAGATCAACCTGGACAATGTAAGGAGACACTGCCTCGACAATAAATAAATACATAAATATCAAATAAAACAATTTTTGCAAGTTTATTCCATACATCCTTTTTTACATTTTCTGTTTTTAGTACATGTTAATTATATAGTAGTAGGGTATAATTACATTTCTGCTTCATAATTACATAATGAGTAGATCTCATTTTAAAATATTCATGTGTGGTTATATAACACTTGACCATCCCTCCTACTCACTCTCCTTTTCTTCATTCTCTCTCAACTCCTTCCTGTTTCTGATAGTCTCTTCTACTTTCATAGAAACAGATTTTTCACAGGCAATTTGCTAATAATGACATGCTTTTTATTCCTGATTGCTGTTAACCACAGACTTCCAGGTACCATGTATTTAAATGCATATTTGAACATCATGTACTAAGAATGTGCTTGGTCTCTCAGGCAGTTTTCGTTAATGTCTGTTTGGTAATCATATTCAGATCTTCCATGTTCACCTGTGTCTGAGGGACGCATATGAGTCTGAGGGTATTACGTTCAAGAATCTATGCTGTTGAACTCCCAGGAACACGCTGTAACACACTAGTTAATTTGATGCAGCCTAGAATTAGCCAGGAAAAGATGACCTTTGTGTTCTCACATCAGGAGGTATAAGAGTATGGTTCTGGTTTGGTAATAGGATCTAAAATAGAGATCCTGCTGTCTTGGCATCAGTGTGGGATCTTTAATGATCTAATCCCAACCAGGGGTGTATTCCTGCTTTTTCTCTAGGGTTGCTCTCTCTCTCCCCCTCTTTCTCTCTCTCTCTTTCTGTCTCTCTGTCTCATGTATGTGCATCTATTTCCCAAAGTGTATGTAATTAATATTTTACACATACATGTGTATTAAAATAAAATGAAATATTAGATGTCATGCAAGGTGATACAAAAGAATCAGCTAAAATTTTTGCAGCTCTTTGAAGTGTAGGCTGAAAGGAACATACCACATCCAAGCGAGCTGCAAACACGCGAGGGATTTGCACTCCCTCACAGATTCCTGCACACACAGCTCATCGGGTATTCATGTGGAAGATTTTGCCTGCACATACATGTCATATTTTCTCATTTTTATTTACCCTTCCCTCAACTCAAAATCATTCCCCTCATTCTCTAAATCTCCTTCTTATCTCCACAAAATCAACTTCCCTGTTTCCTATCTTCACTCTTTGACTCTTCTCTTAAGTTGTTCATATTTTGGATTTCTAATATGAGGAATTGTACAATACCTAATTTTGTTTTATTTCATTCAGATTATGGTTCCAAAGGGCATTTGCTTCCCTATGGTGAATCAACTTTATCTTTCTTTATGTTAGAGTAATACTTCATTGTGTATAAATACCACAATTCTTGGCCATTTGTCTGTTGGTGGGAATATAGGCTGCTTCCAAAATCTGGCTTTTAGGAGTTATGCTGCTATAACCTTTGTATGGATGTATCATTGTAATATAATGTTTTAATTTGTTCAGAAAGATACCCACAAGAAGCTTGTAGGTGGGTCAAATGGAATTTCTATACTTGGTTTTATGAGAAATAACCATATTTCCATTGTGGTTGTACTAGTTTATTGACTTTTTATTGACTTAACAACACATAGAAAAGCTTGTTTTTCCCAACAACTTCACCAGCATTTGTTGTTTTTTGAGTCCTTAGTGATAGCCACTCTTATTAGAATAGGATGAAATCTCAGCATTGTTTTGATTTGAATTTTTCTGATGTTTACAGATGCTGAATATTTTATATGTACTTATAGGACATTTATACTTCTTTGAGGACTGTCTATTCATTTCAATTGCCCTTTTTTGATTAAATCTTTGTTTTTGGAAGTTTAATTTTTTTGAGTTCCTAATATCTAAATATAAAGTCCTCTGTGTAAGGAGTAGATGGCAGTTTTTCCCCCCATTTAATCCATTCTCACTTTTTTTCCTGTGCAGAATATTCTAATTTGATATAATTTTTTTTCTTGAATTTCAGTGTTGTCTCTTATTTTGTTGGTTTTTTGTTTGGGAAGTCTTTGCCTATTCTTATCGTAAACGTTTTCCCCATTTTATACCCCACCATACTTGATGTTTCTGTTTTAATTCATTTTGTGATTGTAGTAAAAGAGTGATTTCTGCATGTGGGCAACCAGTTTTCCCAGCACTGTTTGGTACAGAAGCTCTCCTGTTACAAGTGAATGATTTTGGCCTTGTCTCTTTATCAAAGATAGGTGGCTCAAAGTGTTTGACATTGTTTCTGCATACTCAGTTTGGTTGCATTAATCCAACTGTCGTTTTCTGTGGCAGTACCATATGTTGGATTAGTCACTGGTGCTTTGTAACACAATTTGAAATCCAGACTTTTGGATGGGCATATGACATTTATGGGCATTTAATATTTTCTGTGTAAATTAGAACCTCTGTGCTATTTGTGTATCCAGGTCTTTATTTGGAATCTGGGCTTGTTGTTTACACTTTGGCCTCAGCTCCTTGAGGGATTCAATAATTGTTTTTATTTTTATGCCTCATGTAAATTATTTTTTATAATGGTTGGAGTGTCAATTCATTGTAGTGTGTTACATACTAAAGAGAAATCAATAGACTGTCTATTTTTAAGTCCATAAAATGGAACCTCCAGAACTGAAAAATCTAGTATAAAATCCAGTATGGTGGTTATCACAACACTTTTTATTAAAATTATAACATGCTCCTGATAGAAAGATTCTGAAGATATTCAGCCTTGTTTAACATCAAGTCTCTTACTGAGTGATATTGGGAAGTCATGAAGAAACTTCCAAAGTTATATGCATTTGTGCTGGGGGAGGGAGCAGTTTAATAATCAAAGTGCTTGCCTAGCATGTATGAAGCCCTGGGCTCAATTCCCCAGCACCACATCAAGATTAATTGAACATGTAGTGAACACTTGTAATCTCAGCACTCTGGAGGGTTGTCATGAGTTTGAGGCCAGCCTGGGCTATGTAGTGAGTTCAGAACAAGCCGGCACAGCAGAATGAAAAAGAAACAAAACAAAACAAAGCCATACACACTTATTTTAGAATAAATACATTATAAAGAAACTATATGGATTTTACAATACTATGTTTCTGTTTGACACTCAACATTGCATTCTCGGAGTCTGGGAGTTCCTGGCCACCGCTGGCCACCTGCGATCAGGAACAAACGAAGTCTGGGGGAACAGTGTCATGAGCGGCATGAATAGGACAGAATCATCCAGGAGGCTGAATCAGTGTAACAGCTAGTTTATTGGAGGTGAGGGCCAGGTTTACAAGTAGTTTAAGGGAGGGTGGGTCCTCAGGTAACAGGGCAAGGGTCATACACTGATTGGGGGAATATGGAGTCTGAAAGTAGCCTAATTTGCATGGCAGGTCTTTGTGAAACCTGACCCCTTGATTTCGGATAAGTGTCTGGAAGCAGGGGAAGATTAGGAATTTGAGTATGATGGGCTATGGCCCATCCTAGGTCTGAGATAAGAGGGAGTGTCCCCACTCCTACCAGGCTCTCCTTGAGCATCGAGATTAAGGGTCTCACATTGCATGGTACCTCAAGTGGGCTTCTGAGTTAGAATTATAAATCTTGTAATGCACTTTAGAAAAAAGGTAAATTTCAGAGCAACTAATTTATTTTGATTTATTTTGATTATAGGTCTAGTAAATGGAGAAGTTACTCTGTCATGTTACTTGTCTCCAAATAAAATAGCCCGGCCTCTATGGTATTATCAACCTGATGTAGAACAAAATAACTTTTAGTAATAGGAAAATTTCAAGGGCAATATGTAGACTAAATAAAATGTATTTACTTTGAGAGTTGTAGTGACCTCACTTTGTGGTTGTAACAAACTTCTCTTTTAAAACAAGACATTTATTAATCTCTTCCAATAAATTAGTCTAAGATTATGTCCTATCTGTCAGCTGATGTAGGTGGAAGCACTTATTTACATATCATTGCGAATATATTATATTATGTAATCCTTTTAATACATTGAGGTGGGACAATTTTACACTTTAACATTGCCTCTGATCCTACCAGTAAGCCAAATGAAAGTTAGATTAGATCTCATCTGTCCTTAACTTTAAAGCTCTTATTTATTATGATGTAATATATGTAATGATGATTGAATAATTGAAAAGAAGAATCAAGCAAGTCCCCATATTGTTGAGAAACTAGTAGGGAAATAAAATATGTGTAATCATGATTAAGAAATAAAAGATACTCTGAGTGTGTAATACCATAGAAATCTAAATTATTTTAAGCTAGTGAGAGTTATTTTTAAATTTTGGTTTTTATTTTTCTAGTAAACTCTTTGTAGCTGAGTATAAATGTAAGTATATACTTTAGTTATAGTATAAAACTTCATTCAAGTTTCTTGTTCAAGGTCTAGTTCTATTGCAGCTTATTTGTCAGCTCAGAGCCCATCCTGCGGCAAGGGCTACATGTTAAAATTCTAATATATAGCTCTGTTAGGCTAAATTAAAAATGAACTATATTACTAAATGTCAGCTGCCTATTTTCACTTTTTAATGTGGCTACTGGAAAACTTTAAAATACATATATTGTAACTAACTTGTGTGTGTGCTACTGTGATAGTGATTCTTGTGGCTCAGAAAATTTGATGAACAAAGTACACTTAAAAAAGGAGAAAGAAAAAAATTATGGGGCATTTGTTTGTTTGTTGTTTTTTAAGACAGGATCCTGCTCTGTATTGCAGTCTCATCCTGAATTCACTCTATATCCCGGACTGGCCTAGAACTCAAGGCAATGCACCTGTGTCAGCCTCCAAAGTGCTGGGATTACAGGTGTGCACCACTGTACCCGGTTTGGAAGGAATATTTGGGCTGTAGAGCACTATTCAATCCAGGTGTGCTACTGCTCTTCTGGTTTCACACTGAATTGGGAATAAAAGTACAAAACTCAAGGGGCTTGAGGTATATCTCAGTGGTTAGAGCATTTGTCTAGCATACGCAAAGCTCTGGGCTTAGTCCCTTAGTTACCACACCAATACTAGTCAGGCATGAGAGTACATGCCCGTAATCTCAAAAAAGTATTGCATTCCTTTAAAAAATGTATTTTATCTTTACATAATGGAATACTATGAATCTATAAAGTCCAACAGTGTGGAGGCTTTTACAGGCAAATGGAAGAAACTTGAGAACATCATGCTTAGTGAAGTGAGTCAGAAGCAGAAGGTGAAACATCGGATGGTCTCTCTGACAGGAGAAACCCAGATCACAACTATCTCATGGAACTTAAAGTGAAAAACAAAGTGAACCCGGGGGGTCGGGTGGGGAGGAAGGTAGGGGGAGGAACAAAAGGAGAGTGGGAAAGTCCTTGTCACCTTGACAAGATACGTAGGTGCACAAGATGCTAAACTTCATTGTAAACCTTAAATTTTGCACTTATACATATCAGTAAAATGGGGAAAATGTACTTTACCATCTACAGTATTTCCCTCTGTATCAGTTCCTGCATGCTTTTGAATTGTAGCTATTCCAAAAGAAAAATAAATGTCTGCTCCTAAGGCTTAGGCTCTGGTACCTACTCTGCCTGTGTCTATGGCATTTTTAAGGTTGAGCTGGTTTGACTCAACTTCAGGACTGAAGTGATTTTGTGCTTCAAGTATAACTTTCCATGTCTAGCCATAGCCAGCTTAGTGTAGGCCCCACGCCAGGCCAGCTGAATCCTCATGAAGTGACTGAGAATGAGAGTCACTTGCTTACTTATTTGGGTTCCATGCCACCAGGGACCCTCCAGATAGAGGTCAGATGGATTGTTATGTTGAAATTCAGTAGAGTGTTAACCTTGCTCTGGGAGAAAACAAATTTCTCTTGATATTAATGTCACCACTAGAGTAATTGCTCTCTCGGGCTCTGTCTCTAGAGTTCCATTTCCTGTTGAACAAGAGCTCTTTCTCATCACCTTAGTATTCAGTTCATTTTTCATAAGCAGCAGAGGAAGAGCACATTCATCTTTATAGATGTCTGCCTATATTTTTATCCCAAGGTTAGTTATTGTCAAATGTTTTCAACTCACAACCTTTTCCTTGCCAAGAGTTCTTCTTTATTCAACTTCTTGAATAACTTCCCATCCCTTAAGAGAAAGTTATTTATTTTATTTGAATATATTATCATTACCAGGAAACTGAGGCAAATGAAGTTACTTGTCCAAATTTGCACAATAAATTCTAAGCCAGACAAAAGATGTGTGTAGATACTTTTTAACATTCAACCCACAGCTATGGTTTTCCTATATCCTGCAGTCTTTGATTATGATGATTATGGAACATACTAACTAAAAACATGAACGCTTAAATAATGGCCATGATCAGTAACAATATATGTGTGAAAAGGACGATTACATTCTGAAGGTTTTTAAATAAAAATATTTTAAGTAAAATTTCCAGTCAGTAATGTGAAATGCTCTTCTTTGTTTAACTAGACCTTAATAAGGAGAATAAGACACATATTTAAGTATTCAGAAAAATAAAAAATATATCTTGGTCATTTTAGACATTAAAATGTGCTTATGGGTTGGGGAAATATTGCAATGGTTAGAGCACTTGCCCAGCAAACACAAGGTCCTTCGATCAATCCCTCAGCACTGCATAAACTGGGCATGGTGGTACATACCTGTAATCCCAGCACTTGAGAGGCTGAGTAAGGAGGATTGCCGTGAGTTCAAGGCCAACCTGGGCTACATAGTGAGTTCAAGACCAGCCTGAACTTCAGAGCCAGACCCAGTCTCAAAAAAAAAAAAAATGTATTTTAAAATTGGCTTATGATTCTGATCAGGAAAAGGCAACTAAATAAATACAACCAATACAGTCTTGAAAAGACTAAAGTTATACGTAGTGTTTAATAATAAAATTAAAGAGATCTACTGGACAAATTTTGTATGAAACAACCGGTTGAAAAATCAGAACAGTTATATTTCACAATTTAAACAAAAATAATGATATGTGGATTGAATTCATGGATTTTTACAAGATGAAAAATCATGAGTTTATAAATCTAAAGACAAAAACCTGCATATAGTATTTTGTACATGCTATACACAAAATTAAAAGGCAAACACGAGATTAGATAAAATGTGTTACTCCCATGGAAATAAAGTTCTTATTCATAATACTAAAAAGCTTTTCAAGATTGAAAGTGAAAGGTGAATTCTCCCCATGGAATGAATAAGAAAAAAAGGCAAAACACGATGGAGACTAAGGCCCTCCAGTCCACTCTTCATCTCTCCTCTCAGACTCAGCAAGCTGAGATACAATTCATCTTTCCCATTGTTGTTGGTATGTGTATGGGACACAAAGGGTTTACATTCAACTGGAGAACTTTATGCACGTGTATTTTGCAACAACTTTGCATTCTCTTCCCTGCCTCCTTTCTCGCTCTCCTGACCCCCTTCCTCATAAACAAAAATACTTTCATAGGAGCTAAGGTAATCAAGTAAGAGACCATAGTGCCTCCTTTTCTTAACACAAAACAAAAAGATATTGAAGGAGATAGGGAGGAATGAGTTGCCTTGGTCACCCAACCCTGACTCCAAGCAGCCCAGCATGGAAAGAGACAGTTCTTGCTTCAAAAATGGAAGAGAGAATTGAGTCCAAGCCTTAGATTTGAAACTGAGTGCTTGGTCCACCAAGATGAAAGCAGCACTAGGCCAAAACTCCTACTCCTTCCTGTCAAGACCATAGGCACCTACAGATTGAGCTGCTGGGGTTTGTGTTGGCCGGGCAGCAAGGAGATGGCCTCCAAAACTTTTCTCCAACCCCAGGTGACAGAGGCAGTAGCAGGACTTCACCTCTGGGAAGAAAGACTCTGTTTTAGAGCTCAGTACCTGGCTCACTATTAGACCACAACTCAAGAGAAGCTGGAGGACCAGTACAGAGGCCACCTCTGGCATCACACAGAAACCCCTTTGGTGACAGGACAGGCTTCTGTCTTGGCAGCTTGTTTCAGTCTTGGAGGGTGCACGTTTGCCCTCTTTCTAGATCCCTGTGGCTGTGAGACTTAGAGGAGAACAGCTTTGTGCAAGCATTAGTGGTGAACAGACTGTCTCCAACAACCATATCTCACCCTCCTTGGGCAGCACAGCAATTACCAGGCCAATAAGCACAGACAGGTATGTATGTAGACCAGTGCTGCCCCTAGGAAGACTTGTGCTTTCATGGAACAAACTTGCTGTTTGGCTTGAAACATCACCAGTGTCCCTTACGACTGCTAATCTTTGAAGATATGAAATCCAGTACAACCCAGCTTAGTGCCAGCCTACATTACCAAGGATCTACTTTTGCTACCACAATCCAAACCTCAGTGTAAGCACAGTGTGGGCCCTGTTCAATAGGATAAAACGGGGTAGTAAATACCAGACTTCCCCGTGGAAGTTGGTGCTGGGCTGGGGAAACCTAACACGGGATATATCCTAACAACCCCTATCCCCAGGCTTGGGTGTGGACAGATCATCTGGAACAGCTGCAGTTCTTGGAGTACAGGCCCAACCAGTCTCTCAAATTTTTGTTCAGATGTCCTCACCTCGGGCTGATTCCAGTGGTCTTGGGCCACACTCTTTCTCTGTCATAGGCAGCCTATGACCTTATGTAGCAGCGAGGGCCTTGGTCCTAGTCCAGGATTACATGTATCTTGGTGGGCTGCCTGCTAAATGTGTGACATGACTTAATAAGCTTAATAGTTTGCAAGTGTGATAGAAGATGCCGGAGCCAATACATCCTTTGTTCCTTTGCACAGCAGGGCCGAATCCTGCATAATTCACTGCAGCATCCGCAGCACATTCACTGTGGATGACGTGTCCAGGCCTACCACAGACACAGGAAGGAGCTTGTGGGTTCAAGCCACTGTCATTAAGTAATCTCTTTTCTTTCTGGCCAACACACTAATAATAAATTTTGGAAAAACTTGAGTTTAGATTGTTCTGTAGTACTGGAATAGTGACAAACACGGAAAAGTACAATTATAGATGCATTCTAAGTGAGAAATAAAAAATTACAAAATTATAACAGGATGTGAAAGCTTAAATAGTAATCAAACTGCACATTTTTAAAAGGATGCATTTTTTGAAGTTAAATGTCACTTACTTCAAAACTAAAATAGAATAAAGAGCAATAATATTTTATTGTGGAATTAAATAGAGAACCCAGCAGAGAGACAGTGAAAGAGAGGTGCTTTTAAAGCATGTAGGAGTATGAAAGGTTTTTAATTTTTTAGAAAATTACTCTAGTGAGAAATAAATTATAACATGTATATCTTCAGGTTTATAAATTTTATTGTAAAAGATATTCTTAGGATATACAAAAATATGCAAGAAAAATAATCTCAGCATTTTGTAAACTGAAAAAATTAAAAGCTATTAATAGGTAAATGTAACATATTCCTTTAAATATGTATTATTACTAATATTTAAAAATAATTTTGTAATATTATTATATATGGGGTTAGAGCATTACGGAAAATTAGTAATTAACATCTGTACAACCTATTTAAAGATGTTTGTTTTCTGCCTGTTATTAAGACTTTTATAAAAGAAGTTAATGACCTGCAGCTGAAATACATTTGAGCTGTGTTTTGGCTCAGCTTTGGTAATAACTATGTTGCATACACATTTTTCCTTCAATCTTCATGAGAAAGAATGGGGTATGAAATTATATTCTCAATTTTTTTGATAAATAAATTGTTTTTAAATAACCTGAAGAAGGAAAGAAAGAAAGAAAGAAAGAAAGAAAGAAAGAAAGAAAGAAACCAAGCCCAGCTAGGACTTGATGCCACTCATATGAGGACAGGCCCTTTTCATCAGTGCTGCTGGGGAATGAAGGGACCACCTTCCTCAGTCCACTACATGGGTGCAGGAGATGAAGCGCTCCTAATCCCGAATATTCAAGCAATATTTTTTATTTTTTTCCTTCATTGTTCCAAGGTTATATCCTAAGTTTTATTTCTGTCTCAATATGCTAGAAAAAACAAATTTATAGGAAGTGAGACAATATTTAAATTTATTTCAGTATAAATTGAAAATCTACTTGTACTGCCAGTCAGTGACCTTTAAATGCCATGCGGGTTATCAAACCACATATTTTCAAATGGTGGTAGCTAGAAAATAATTAAAGTAGAAGTTGCTCATTTGCATTCACTAATGGAGAAAAGTTTGGTACATGAGGATGTGTTACTAAAAGAGGGAACTGTCACGAGGTTGCTATGTAAGTCCGCAGTGTATGATGGTGAAAGTTACATGACAACAGGCACCGTTGAAAATTTGTTAAGTGCGAGGCATTTTTGAAACAAAACTGGGCCTTATGAAAAATTCTAAAGACTTGAGTTCTAAAAACAATTAAGAGAAATTTGATTATGATGATACCAGTTTATTTCTATCATAGACACTAAGTCAGGAAACAAGTGATTCTCCTCACAACAGAATCTCCCACAGCTTAAAACTGTATATCTATGTTGGCTGCAGTTCATATATAGGCCAGCGGGTCAGATCTAAGGCAGAACGGTGGTCCTTCATGCAAATGAAAAATGTTGCCCAGATTGACGTGCTATCTGCTCCTAAAATATGAGTCACCAAGCATCCATTTTTCTTAAAAGAATATGAAATTCAAATATATTTATTTTATCTGACTTCATTAGCCTGTCAACTTTTATACTCAAAGTATAAAATGAATATATTATATAGAATGAATATATTATCAATATTAAAATTGCCCAAGCACTTTGCTACCCTTTGCCAGTACTACACCCTACATACCAAAGAAAAAGATAGTTATTACTTTACTGTACATCTTGTGCGTAGACTCAGAATGACTCAATTGGTTTTGTGGCCGACAATCTGTAGTTATTTTTATAAGTAAGTTTTTTATCTTAATATATTTTCTATAAAGTTAACCTAATTTGAACAACACCTAAACTTTCCCTTCTTTATTGGCAATGATTTTAATCTCACCACTTCGCATGTATTGCTCTGTCTACTACTTACCGTTAAGATGACTTGGCTGAAGAACTATATGACTCTTCAAAGTCATATTATAGTAAATGTTATAGCAATGTCATATTATAGCTATGTCATATTATAGCAAATATTTAACCTTTTTTCTCTTCACTATGGTACAAAAGTAATGGAGTTCTGGGATCAGTAGGATCTTGGTTAAACTCCCAATTATGCTATCTTGAATGGCTAATCATGTCTTACAAGGTTATGATGAAGATTAACTAAGAAAACTTATGAAAGTAATTTAAAATGCTAATAAATAATAAAAAACCTACATTCCCCCATGTGTTCTTTGTCATCAATATGTGTTTGGTGCTCACAAAGCGGAGGTTGTAATGAAGCATTTTAAAGGTTTTATGTAAAGCTGCATTTCATAATGTTGTGAACCATATTTACAACATTCCCATTTCTCACCTCATCACCTGAGTTCTTAATTGCATAACAAAGACAAGAGTCATGCCTTACTCATCTTGAGAAGTATCAAGTTATCCTAGAAGAAGGTCAGCATCATTGAACAACTGACTTCCAAGAGAAACAACATCCCTATTGCCTATATTGTCTGTTCTTGTGGACATCCTTTTATAAATGTATCAAGAGGTTTGTTTTACTGCAGTTCAGTTTCCGAACTGTTTTAGTTAATGACAAAACATAATCCCATTTTAAATGTTCTCCAGGCCATGAAATGAGTATCATGTGCACCAGTTCAGTGTTCCTACTGCATTTCAAGGAAATTTTAGTATCCAGACGGTAAAACCTTTGGTTCAAGCAAAAATGACCAAAGTGCCCTGTTCTCATTCCTCATGAGAGTAGTTCTGCTTAACACGAGTCCCCACAGATATCTTGGGTAGTAATTGATATGTTAAGGAAAAACAAATTGTGGAAAACACCTAGAAGAAAAGGGATTACATGTTTAATCTGCTATATCATTTTTCTGAAATGAAATCTCGCTAAACTGTTGCAGTCACAATGTATTCATGAGTAATTCTGTCAATAATTCTTTGGATAGTGGCTTACCTGGTTCTTTGGAAAAGCTGGAGTCATGCTGCAGGTACCAGATCCACGAAAGTGTGAAAGTAAATCATACTGTGGATTGTCATCAAATAGGAGGAGGCTGAAAAGCTCAGGTTTTAGTTGTTTTCTTTTTTTTTTTCATTCCTTTTTTTATTTTGGAAAAAAAATTCACATTACCTAGAGACACCCATCTATAGTCAGTCTTTTGTGCTTGGCCCACTGAGAATTATCGTCTCTAGGTGGCCCCATTTTTGTTCAAATGCTCCTATCTGTCTATCTGTCTTTCTTTATGGCCGCACAGTATTCCATTGTGTATAGGTACTGCATCTTCTTTAACTATTCCTGTATGGATAGGCAGGTAGGTTGTTTCCAGGATTTGACTTATTAAGCATATCAATTGTCAATTTTAACATTATAAAGTTCATCATGTGTATTGTGAATTACAGTATCAACTTCTTAAAATTTATTTAAACATTAAATTACACAAAATAAGAAAATTCGGTAAGTCCAGTATGTGGAGAATGCTCAATTTAAGAGCTATTACTCTGTCTGGGACTACTCCAAGTTTGATAAACTAGCTGCATCTGTCTCCTTAATGCCTCTATCAAGTTCTATTTTATTTACCTTTTCTTGAGATACTAGAAACTAACTGCCCCTTTTGAATTTGCTTTGAGACAGGAAGACAGAACTTAAATTTGTTATGTTTCTACCTCATCTTCCCTGAGTCACGGAATTACCCAAATCCACCACTCTACGCCACTCAACTATTATCTTCCCTATTATGCATCTTGAAATCAAAAATGTTAATAATTTCCTGGCAAGCTTTGGGGCTTGTAAAATGCACATCCTAACTTCCATGCAATCTGCACTGGAGCACAGTACACTAGGGTAGTAGTTGTTAGCCTTTGCACTGAATTTGAATCATGAGCTACGTGAGAGTAAGAATCACATTTGTTATGATCCTTACATTTCGTGAGGTTCCTAATTTATAACCGTACACATGGTTACTGTCAGTTATAATTCTAACAGGCATCATTTAATAGGAAACAAAGTCACTTGTCATTTTTTAGTTTCCTTATGAAAGTGTTTTTTGATAATGAAAAGCTACTTAGTTTAGTGCCTGTGTCAAAGAAAATGCTTAACATATGTTTGTTAAACAAGCAGATAAAGCTAATTTTCATTTGCAAAAAACGAATGTTGCTGTTTGTGACTTCTACCTCTTTGAGTGGCCAAGTGCTTGTGAGTCTTTACTTTGCGGATTTCCCCTTTTTTTCCTGGTGGCACCACATATGTTTCTTTTACTGACATGATCTGTCATTATCTGTCTATTCTATGTTGGCAAATGAGTCTACTTGCTAGAATTTACTTGTCAGTTCCAATTCAGTGCTTTCAGTACTGTCTTTAGTCACTCGTGAACACATCCCAATCCTTAGGCCACTTATGCTGCCTAGGAAACACTTTCCCAGCTGAAGTCAAGCAAGTCAACACCAGGAGCACACCTTCTCTCCTCAGTACCTTAAGCAAAAACCTCTTTTTTTTTCCTGATCTACTTATTTTAGTGGGTGATTTGTTTTTTGTTTGTTTGTCTGTTTGTTTTGTTTTGTTTTTAGGGGACATTTTCTTGGTGATTCTGCTGTTTAAATAAGGAAAGATAAATATGAGTCATTTTTAGGAATATGGATGCCTCTCAATGATGAATAATGGATGAGACCGTTGTGCTAAGCAAAATAAATCAGACACTGAAGGTTAAATGTCACATGTTTCTTCTTATATGAAAAATGAAAAAATAAATCAGTAGAACAGAAAAATAAAGAAGCGTAAGAAACAGCGAGATAGTCTTTGGAGACTGCAAGGGGGTCTGGAGAAAGGTAAATATGGGAAGGCAGGGAGAGAAAGAGAAACAAAAATGACTGGGATGCAAAGTGTCGATGCACCAGTTCCCCAAGTTGAATGTAATTGGTATGTATCATGAATACATGTGAATAAAACAATTTGGGGAAAGAACAAAAGCCCTTCAAACAATATTAAACTTTTAAAAATCACCCCTCACCACTGACCTCCATCCTCGACGTGTGGTGCCAAAGCAGTGCTTGTGGTTCTTGTTACAAAGGCCAGTGACGGGTTCTGTGGAGAATGTCACATAAGCTTCCTTCCAGACTGAGTTACATTGTTGCTGCCTATGAGATCAATCTAAATTAATCTGTAAGACTTGTGAAATAAGATCTCTCCAAATGTAAAGACATATGAAATGAGGTTAGGTGTAGATAAAAATGGTACCAGATGCTCAAAAGAAACTAATCCTGTATTTTCAACCTTGCAGTGTGGTTCCATATTTGCTAACAGATTCTTGAGATGATGTTAAATGTAACAACCATAAATACTAAAAATTGACTATACCATTCTTCATAGTTAACTCTTAGTAATTGGCCTGTTCTTGGGGTCCACACATAAGTGCAGATGAGGGGCTCTGCTTCGATTGCATGCCCTTTGGCTGGTTTCTGAACCTACTCATACTCTTTGATTATACATCTTGAGGCCTGCTTCCAGGAGTGTGCTTTGATCAAGTTTTTATATCGTGTATCCCAGTTCTGCCCACTCCCAATGCATTTTCTATAACTATTCACACTCTGTAACAAGCAATGGTCCATCATTTGCAGAGATGGATGAATATGCATTTTTTAACTGTGCAACGAGTTTGTCCCCAAGGATCTCATCATAGCACAATGTGGTTCCCATTATGCAGCTGCCAGTCATTACAGGGAAAGAGCATACAGTTCCTAACCTTTAGTAACCCCATCCTACCCCCTCATCGTGACATAAGACCTGCCCAGCTGACATAGGAAAGAAGGCTAAAGGGAAGAATAATAGAGACCAATGAAAGAAATAGGAATTCTATGGGCACAGAGAGAATGAGAATAAGGGGGGCTGTCTTCGAAGTATGGAAGAATTCCTTCCTCCTTAGGCAGAGTAGGGTGTCCTGAGGTGGGGAGGGTGAATTCATGGTATACAGACAGAATGCAAGATACAGGATTAATATAGAGTATACTTAAAACAGTGTCATGTACATGTTCAGTAAAGCTAAATCCAATTATCATCAAATATCCCTCTTTTAAAATTTCTCCAACATGGTACCATAAATAGAGCATCCCCGCCCCCATCCCAGTCTCATACTCTTCATATTCTGACTGTTTTGTTCTAATTATTGTAAATTATCAAGTCGGAGGTATTTTTAGTCAGCTGAGAATAGACAAACACACCCACACACTCACAAACATTTGACAACAACAAAGGACAGTGAATTAAGAGAAAAGAACCCTCCTAAGTGGAAGGTGAGATATTCTCATCTAACCCCAGAGAGAAGGTCGTATATCAAGAACGCAAACAGTAATAAATGCTGGCGTAGCGGTGGGGAAAAAGGAACCCTTTTACAAAGCCTGTGGGAATGTAAACTGGTACAACCATTGGAGGGCAATATGGAAATTCCTCAAAAGGCTGAGAATAAATATCCCCTTTGATCCAGCGATATCTCTTCTAGAAGTCTCCAAAAGAGTTAAAGCATCATATAAAAGGGATACATGTGTACCCATGTTCATAGTTGCACAAATAACAATAGCTAAAATGTGGGAGATATCAAAATTCCCATCAATGTACCAATGGATACATAAATTGTCGTATATGTATACAATGGAGTTCTACTCATCTATAAAGACAGACAGTTTTGAGACTTTGTAGGTAAATGGATTAAGACCATCATGCTCACAGAAGTGAGTCAGACACAGAAGGTTAAATATGAGAAACCCAGAAAACGGTCATTTCATTGAACTAAATAGGTGCGGGGATAGTGGGAATTAGGGGAGAGGGGTAGGCTATGGGATAGGCAAAAAAGAGAGAGGGGAGCGTTTGTAACTCTGGAGTGGTATGTAAGTGCACAGAATGCTCAAGTTTAATGTCAACATTATGTATGACATGTATACATATTAATAAACTTGTTAAAAAATACTATCTGCACGGGGCAGTCACCTTTATTTGAAGCATACATATCGATAAGACCAAAATCCCGTAACATATTCCTACCACCCGTTATGCCATGTTTACCAGCAACATAGAATAACATTACTCATTGTGATCTTTCTGCCTCACCACCCTGGCTGTGGTAAACACGTGTTATGACAAGACAAGAAACATGAATCAGCAAGCAAATTTGTATTTCTGTGACCCCACATCATCTGAAGCATATCTCGGTACTTTGGATCCACATACAGAGAAAACCCAGCCACCTCTGTATAGAAAGAGGCAACATTCACATATTATATCCAGTTCCATCTCAGTGGTTGCTTGGTGACCTGCTTTGACCAGAACAATACCCTACAACCACTATTTTCTGAAGGTAGCAACAAGCCTGTAAATTAGGTACTGTGTAGAAGGGGGTCCGTGGGGGGAATGAATGATCTCCTTTTGCTCAACACTACTGATAATTTATTTGCTTTGAAAACCGAGTGTTCACTTGGCAGTTTGCTTTGGCAACCAAAAGTTCTGAGGAAGAAAAAAAAATACATATATATTGACAGAAGTAGTCCATGTCTCATCTCTTTGTCAGGAACAGTAGTATATTCAAGGTTTCAAATTTGTAGCCAGATATGGAATTTTGGAGGATAGAATGTTAATAGCAATACAGAATCTCAAATTAAATTATTCAAGGAAACAATACCAGAATAGACGAATTGTAAAAACCATGACCTTAATACATGGAGAAAATTTTAAATTTCAGTGCAGAGAAGTAACACCAGTATTACTTTGTAAATTTGTCTTCCTTCCTTCCTTTCTTTCTTTTTTTTTTAATTTTTATATATTTATTTTTTGAAACAGGCTCTCCCTCTGTAGCCCCGCAGGCTGGTCCTGAAATATGTAGCCCCAGGTTGGCCTTGGACTCAAGGCAATCCACTTGTCTCAGCTTTCAGAGTGCTGGGAAAACAGGCAAGCACCACCATGCCCAGCTAAATTCATGCTGGGGAATAGAACTCAGGGCCTTGAGCTTGTAATGCTAGCCTTTTAACTGCTGTGCTATTCCTCCAGTCCCACCAGTGTTACTTTTTGAAATAGGTAGCTAGTCACCTTTATTTGAAGCTATTATTGTAGCAAGAAGTAACAGTTTGACTTATAGAGAAATTTAATTGACCGTATTATAATATTTGTGCCAGGTACATCCACCCTAGGTAGAAAAGAGATTTTCTAATTTGGTATTGAAAAATGAAAGCATCAGTGAAATCTTGTGAATAAAAATACAAAAATACAGCTTGTTAAAAAATTCTTCAATAGAATCCCATAGCTCCAGAGAAAAATACTTCTCACAAAAGTGTACCTACTCATCACTTCCTTCTCTAAGCCATCATTTTCAATTTTCCTCATTTCCTCTCTATTACACTATTTCATTATCTAATAATTAAGAACAAACCTATAATGACATTTTTACTATAATCCTATGTCTGAGATTTTATGTCAGGCTTTCACGAATGCAATGATACTTGGGATACTGACCTTTAAAAAAAGATTAGTTAAAAATAGCAATAAAATATTCTGAAAATTCTTTATTTTCAATCGATTTGACATTTTGTTCTCAATCATCACTATAAAAATTTGGGAGATTCATTTAATTTTTTCACCACCAATAAATACTTGAATTTGTGAGATATTTTCGTCATCAGAACTGTTACTCAACAAATATTAACTGAGTGTAAACATGACAGCATTCTAGATAATATGGAGGATGTCAAGGTAATACATACCCGATCAACCACATTTTAGTGAAAAAGAAGCCATACTTAACATAGAGCATGAGAAACATCCTAAGGCACACAATAAACTGTAAAAGAGATAGATTGCAATTGAAGAGGTCATTGTGAATGTCATACAGAGATTGTCTTAAAAGTAAGGAAAACGTCCACCTTAAGTAAAGTAGGATGTCTTGAGGAGTTTAAAAAGTTGACATTTATCTCTCTGTAAATAGACTAAAGGAAGAATGTTGGGATATGAAGAGTAGAAAATGTGTAGAATCCAAAACACCATAATACTTGAAGATTAGGTAGAGTAGTTGGACTGTTATGTTACAGATGAGATATCACTAAAAATGATGAGACAGGCATTAACGTAACCACAGTGACACTATGGGGAGAGAGCACTGAGTGTGAGATGTGACTTGTAGTAGGAGGAATGGCGAGGAGGCTCTCGGGGCAGCGTGCCATGGAAGTGATCAACTCCCTGGCTGGTATATTTTATGCCTCGGTTTCCCTACAGCAGCGCCTGGCCTTCCTGTACCTTATCTTGTATATATACAAATACACATTGAGATGAAACCTATATTCAAAACTGTGGTTGACCACTCTTTCTTTTTTATTTCAGATTTTTCATTATTCATACACAGCTTCATATGTGATTTACAATATACACACTAGGTAAGTTTGATTCTCTGGTTTTTATAAACAACTGTCCAGATAAATTACCGGTTATGGGTGCCAATTTTTCTTCACATAAAATTATTCACTTTTTTTTAAGGGAAGTTTGGGAGTTAAATCCTCCAGAAGTTGAGGACTCCGTCTTGCAGTATGCAGCCTGGGGCGTCCAAGGGCAGCAGCTGGTAAGCATGAGAAATGACTCACAGACATCATTTCCTTATAAAAAGTATCTTCATATTTGATGATTCTCAACGTTATTTTATAATTTTGTAAAATATTCTAACTTAAAGATATATCAAACAATGCTAATATTATTTTATCAAGTAATTTAAAAATTAGTTTGTCAAGCACTCTATGACTAAAGAACTAATTAATAGTAAAATCTAGAAGAAAGTCAAAGATACTAGGGCTTAGTCCCTTTTCACTACTAATGTCAATTTTATACAAAATTTGAAGAAGACATTTATTTTTAAACCATTATTCAGTGGTAAAAAATTTAGGATGAATTACCAATATTCTTTACGGATGAATTTTTTTTCCCAGTTACATTTTGATTATTGAGGTGAACAGAAGATTAGACAAGCTTTATTCTTCTACTCATCTCATGCTGACATACACCCTCACTTGAGAAAATACTGCTCAAGTGATAGTATTGTAGGCTCACTCATCACCCATACGATGATAACATATGGAATGTATGATATGGTATCTCATTGTGGCTTTGCGAACATTTACTCTCTTTGTGAGTTAGGGGGACTTCTAGTTTTTTATGTATTCTCTCTTATGAGAAATACCTATTGATATATTGGCCCACATTAGCCCATTTTTAACTCAAGTGAGAATAGGTGTTCTGGAAATAAGCTGCATAATAGCAAGTATTGCCATTCTGTTTTGGCCTTACTTTTTTCCATTTTTTTCTGGTTTCATTTCTGCAAAGAAAATAAAAAAAAAAACACTTTTGTTACTGCATTACTTGATGATGGAGTTCATTTTGGAAAGGTGGTACATCCTTCCACATATTTTAATCAATTTCAATCTCCTTTTTGCACCCCTCCCTTCCTCTCTTTCCTTGCTTGACTTTCTCCATCTACCTCCTGGTTTCCTGTCCCTATTTCTTTACATTTATTTATTTATTTAAGTGATTTTTAGGGTTTTCACTAAGATAAAAAGGTAATATTTAACTGTGCAAGTCTGGCTATTTCCCTCAGCATGTTGGCTTCTACTTCTACTTATTCCCCTGAAAAAGACGTAAATTTTGTTTCTCTTATGGTTGAGTAGTATTCAATTTTATGTGTGTCTGTATGTATTACTTCATCCACTTATCTCAGAAGGTTAAAATAAACATAGTTTGAATCACTGTATGAGTGGCTTATATTTCTGCTATTGACATCTTTGTAATGAAATTTATTATTTTATTTTTTATTACCTTCCTTTAGAATTTTTCATGTGTGTTTTCATATTTAAGCTCTTGACTCATCTGAAGTTGCTTGTTGGGTGTGATGTTAAGAACTATCCATTTTTTGAGTGTTCCATTTGGCAGCCATGGTCTACCATTTTTATTGACTACTTCATCCATAAGGACTCATTTTCAGTATCATGCAACAATTGCAAAACCTGTTTTCTGGACCGCTGTTTTTCATTAAATAGTTTTAATAGTTATTTTTCTACATAGTGCTATCTTAATGAAAAGTATCTGATAATTTTGTGATATATGTTTTGCTCTTTATTTTCAGTTACATTTTGAATCTTCTTGACTTTCATGTAAATGTGCAAATTGGCTTTCAATTCACATTCCCACTTTGGGCAACTTGACCATTATTAGTTTTAACCTCTATATGCCAATTTGGGGAATTATTATCTCTGTGAATCACTATACTCATGAATGCTTTTTATATCTCCAGTTGCTTGGGACTTATTGGAAAACTCAGTCACATTTTGTGATTTTCTGTGTTCTTATTTACACCCTATAACATCAGGGTTTTTTTTTTTTAAATAAATCGCATATGTATCTTTCTTTAAAAAGCAAAAACAAATCAATGACAGTTATTTGTTACTTGTAGATCGAAAGTTTCTCAAATTATTTATCAATGTCTGTACTAGACAAAACAAGTATAAATTCAGAAAATTCCCAATAATATGCTTTGTTTAAAATGACACATGGAGCTTCTATACCAGTTTTTCTTTTTCATTTTCAATTCTTTGAAAATTATCCTCTACTTGTTATCCTCTAAGTCTGTGTGCAATTGGTGTTTTTTTTCAATTTCTTTACATTTGTTTGAGTGTAAAGGTGTTTGAGAATCATATAATTCTGATTCTATGATTAAGTTTTAAAATTAAAAAAATATTACGGTGAATGCTACATTTCTCAAAATCTACCTCACCTAAATTTCTCATCTGCATATACATCCTAGTTTCTACTTTCTTTGTAAATTCTAAGTGCTTTCTTATTTTGCCTACCAGCTTATTTATTGCTTATAAACGCATCAATTTCCTTTGCACACACGCTTTAAAATTTGTTGTCTCTCCTATTGTGATGTAAGTGTTTTTCTTATGTAGAAAGTAAATATTCTCTCTTAACTTAATGGCCAAGCTTTGATAATCATATTTAATACAATTCCATATAGTTTTTATTTACATTGCGATATCTTTTTCAGTTCGGGGTTTTTTTACAAAAAAATATGAAATTGGTGTTAAAATTAATTTGCAGTATTTACAAACAGGTCTTTATAGTATTGAGTTTCATATGGTAGAGACTTTCTCTGTGGCGTAGCTGAAATATATCCAAGGTCATCTGTGCAATGGATTAGCATTTTGGCATATAAACAAAAAGTTTTTACATATAGAAGTGTATCATTGTTTCCTAATGCATGAATTTGAAGCTTCCCAAAATATCTTTGTGATTTTTTGACAAAGAAATCTTATAAACACCATGTAATATTCATTTAATGCATAAATAGTTGAATAGGTAATTATGAGAAAAATAACCCACTTATTTAAACTGAAAAATCATCACTTTTCCAAATGTTATGAATTATTAATAGTATTTTTGCCTTTATACTTGATATTTGGAGAAATTTTAAACTAGTGTATTTAATTTACTCTTGTAGTTCTCTCTTTCTAGAATCTACCTGTTATTACACTGAAAAATAGCTGTAAAAGTTACAAAGAATATGCTAGATCTGGAGATGGCAGGTTTGGTCCAGAGAAGGCATGGCCTTGGTACTAGTGGTAATAGTAGTCCCATGGACAGTGTGTGGGCGAACACGCTCACCCGGCCTCCTTCACCCAAATGTCGTGAACAGTAAAGCTGGCCCACTGGGCCAGGCAAATTCAGAACTCACAATATTTCAGAACTCAGAAAACTTTGTGTTTATGTTATGAGAGAGTTGTGAAACTTTAAAGCTTTGGTTCATTTTTCATGAGTTTTTTTATTGTACATACCAAGCCAGATATGAACAAATAAATACCTGTGCCAAAATAGCAGCATGGTGATGCACTTAAGGAGATACTCTTAATTCAGTGCACTTTTTCCTAATTCCCCATTGTTACTTAAATGCTATTTCAGGCAAATTCAAAAAAATTATAAAAGCTCTAAAAAATAAAATAATCATGGTCCTCTCTTAAGACTCACTGTGAGCAAATTAATCTTGATCTACTCTTTGTTAGCTGTTGAGTATAAGAGCATTATATTTTTCCACTTTATTTCCTCATTTTAAAAATGGAGACAATTGTAGTACTTTACCAGTCATGATTTTTTGATATTTAATTATTCATATAGATACAAAGTACATCAAAGAATATCTGGTCTATAATAAATAGTTATTAATTGTTATTGTAAAACAAAAAAAAATCTATTTGTCATAAAATATTAATATTTGGGAGAATTAAAGTGTGATTAGTTCTATGGAAAATTAACTCTAAGTTCTTTGTATTATAATAATGGCATTTTTTGAGTGTTTTGGGAAATTTGGGGAAGAAACCAGAATTTGTTAGGGTTATGTTTGTGTGCCTAAAAATATAATCTAGTCAAAGAACATACCGTTATAGAAGGCTAAGGGTTCGTTGTATGTTCATGTGGCACTGTTTGTCAACATCTGAAGCCATGAGCAAATTCAGCAGTATGATTTTATTAGATATGAGTTATTATGAGTTATTATAGTCCTTTAATTACTTTTTCACTAACTAAATTAAAGGTCCTGTAGTGTTTACTTGCTAGGTATAATTAAGTTCTTATCTTTAATTTTCAATTTCGAGTCTTATTTGCTATAAAGAAAATAATTCATGGCTTTAGAAAAGACAGGTGAGGAACTTAAATAGTGTATGATCAACAGGGTTTAAGCTAAATACTAAGCGTGTGGGAGAGCAAATTTGAACGTGGTTAACTTTGTGGGGGGAAATGTATCTAAAGTAATAAAATGAATGCATTATTCAGAAAACATAGTGAGTAGACCCTTTTGCTATAGCAAATAGCATATAAAAAGAAACGTTTAGGGAGGAATTCTAGAAACACATCACCTGAGATATGACACACTAAGAATCTGTCTCTCTATACCTAGGCAACAATTACATTAGTAGACATCGATTTATTAGGAACTCTAAACAATACCCGAAGTTTGTAAAATCTGTGAGAGGGAATGGATGTGAATTTCTTCTTGATGTGGACTGATTCCCGCTGTTATCTGAGCAAGAGCTCTCTATACCCTGAGTACATGTCCTTGAAGCATTCATGCCTGCAGGGTGAAGGAACCACCCTTTTGATTGAATAATCCACATATTGGAGAGTTTTTATTTTTTTTCTAGCCAATTACCAATTCTGATTGTGGGGTTGTAGACACAGAAACAGATACCCATTGTTCCAGCCCCTTCCACACTGTTATTGAAAGCCCTTTGCCCTCAAGCTAAACTGATTTCCTGGGAATTTCAAAGGCCAGTCCTCTCCTCCACCTCTTCAGTTTTGAAAAGTCCTCTTGTGGTTGTCATCCATTAGACAGCACAGCATTCAAAAGCAATGAAACATGTGAACGATAAGAGATAGTTGCTGTTCACTCACAAGGAAGGACAGGCTCAGAAGAGACTTTACAAGGCCTTAGGGTTATATCTCAGTAATACTCTCAGCATGGAGACAGCCTACGATATTTAATACAAATTCATATAAGAAACCAGACAGCAAAAAACAGGGGGAAATAGTAGAAAATGATTTCTAGAGAAACCAATTTATTGAATTTAAATATCCAGTAAGCAATATCTCAAGGAATATTAAGCAGGTTTGAAATATGGCTTATTGAAAGGAAAATCAATGACAAAACAACAAAACCTATTTCTGAGGAAGCCTAGATTTCAGACCTGCTCAATAAAGGCTAAAATAATCATTTTCAGATGTTCAAAGAAGTAAAGGAAGATGTAGAGAAACTCAAAAACATGATTGTGTTTGCCTGTTCATCTGAAATATTTTATGCAGTACCCTTTCAAAGACACATTGTCTGGCCTTCGAGTCCTTCTTCTGAAATCTGGTTGAAGCCTTCTTGGCCCACTATGTGGAAGATGTCATAGTTTGATACGGGCTGGAACAGTAACCTGAAACCCTAGGATCATGCCTGCAGCAGCTTCCACGTGCCTAGACCGCTTATGTCCCACCCCCACCCCATGTCTGAGTTCTTGCAAAAATTCTCCTCTTTGGCTTTACAGGGTACTCTGAGATACTCTTCTCAGGCCTAAGAGAAATGAGATTATTATCAAAGAAAACAAAACAGATTTCAAACCAGTAGTCCTATTTTAAAACATCACATACTGGAAATAAACAAACCAAAACCAAAACTAATGGATGAAAACAGTAATAATAAAGAATAGAGCCAGAAAAACAAACAAAATAAAGAGATAATTCACCTTATCCAAAAGTCCGTTTTTCAAAAAGATGAATAAAATTTGCAGACCATTAGTTAGACTGAGAAAAAAAGAAAAGTAGTATTTTAGTAATAAGATCAGAATTGAAAATAGGAAATATACAGGTGGAGGTAAGGAAAGAAAAAGGACTATTGATAATTGGAGCAATTGTACACCAATTTGGTAAAGTAGATAAAATAAAAAATACCCCTGAAAACGCAAAACTTGTCAACACAGAATCATGAAGAAATAAGAACTCTTGAATAATCCCATAGCAAATATGGATATTAAATCAACATTTTTTAAAAAATTGGCTGATTAAAAGCGCTGGAGCTGATGGACTCACTGGTGAATATTGCTCAATATTTTAAATACTAATAGCTCTTCTTAAGTATTTTTACTTGTGAAGGAAGGAAAATTTTCAACTCAGTCTAACAGCAATAAAGATGTTACACGAAAACAGCAATCCAGTGTCACTTACAAACATTGACAAGATACTGACAAAAATTCAAATGTATATTAAAGAATGCTACAAGATCAATGAAGGTTTAGTTCTGATATCCAACCATGATTTCATATGTTAAAAAATAAACCTGATAGAAGATATTAATGGAGTAAAGGAAAAATCATTAAGTTGATACACACACTTAGACAAAATTAAACATTCTTACGTGATAAAAACACTCAGCAATAAAGAAATATAAGAAAAGCATATGAACATAGTAAAAATGAAATATAAAAAGCCCTGAGTGCTAATCATAATCAGTGGTAAAAGACCGAGGCTGTTCTGAGGAAAGCAGCAGGGAAAGAATGCTTACTTTAGACTTACATATACCATCACACTAGAAGTCCTAACCAAAGTAATTAATAACAAAAGAAAAAAAATCACCCTAATGGAAATGGAAGAAATAAAAGTATCTCTGTGCACAAATATTATGATCCTGCATGTAGAAAACTGAAGAATCCACAGACCCTAAAAGATTTTAGAGCTAATAAATGTAGCCCAAAGCAAACTAAAAAGTCAATTCCTTAAAATCATTCACAAGTTCATTCACTAACAATGAGAAGTCTGAAAAGGGAATTAATAAAATAATCCCATTCATGATAGCATCAAAGAGAATAGAATACCTAGAAATTAACTAAGTTAGTAAGACTTTTACACTGAGATTACAAAACTTCGTAAAGAAAGTATAGAGGAAAAACTGAAAGCCATTCCATTTTTAAGAATTAGAATTAATATGGCTGTTATTTCAATGCTACTCAAAGCAATGCACAATACTGTTTTTTTTCTAGAAAGTTTGTCCTAAAATTTGTATGAAATGTCTATATGAATTTAAAGACCAAAAGATTTCTGAAAAGAGGAAAGGTGGAAGATTCATATAGGCCAGTGAAATAGACTAGAAAGTCAGAAATGGACTCTCATTTGTAGGACCAAATGATTTTCAGTATAGATTTCATAGCCATTCCATGGGCAGAGAATTTTCTTTTCAACAAAAGATAATAGAAATACTGGAAACTGCATATGAAAGAATAAACCTTTACCAAACATTATATAAAATCCTTAAAGTACAGTGAGATAGTCTAAGATATAAAATTATAAAATTCATAAAATGAAATAGGACAAAAGCTTCAAGGCATTGGAAAAAATGAAATAATCATTTGCAACAGTCTTTTTGATATTCCACCAAAGATCCAGGCAATCATAATTTTATGAGAATCTAAACTTTTGTGTATTAGTAACAGTACCAATGAGTGAAAAATTAATCTACAAAATAGAAAACACCTTTAAATCATATGTGCAGAAAAAAGATTAATATCCAAAATACATGGGGATTTCTTAAATTTTGTTTAAAAACGGGCAATGGGTTTAGGTAGATGTTATTCCAAAGATGATGCATGAATGGCCAAAAACTTATGAAAAAAAGTTCAACATTTTGAAACAATATGGAAATGCAAATGAAAGGGTAATGATGTATGTTTGTCCCCATAGAATGCCCACTGTTAAAAACAGTGCAAATATAATAATGTGTTGACCAGAATGAGGAAAAATTGTGTCATTTGTACACTGTTAGTGAGAATGATAAAGTGCTGTGGAAAACAGTGCAGTGTTTCTTCATAAAATTAAAAATTGATTTACAATATGATCTAGGATTTCTACTTCTGGCTATTAATTCAAAGGGCACAAAATCACAATATCAAGTGAAATTAGTATTTTAATCTTTTTATAGTATTATTTCCAATAGCCAAAACTGCAAAGAACCCTCAGTGTCCATCAACAGATTACTGATGCAAAAAATGTATGAAATACATACTGTGGAATACTACTGAACATTAAAAAGAAGAAATTATGTATTAGGCTACAACCTGGAAAAACCTTGAAGACATTGCATTAAATGCAATATGCTAATAATGATAAAGACTGTATGGTTTTGCTTATATGAGGTGACGGAACAGTCACAATCAGAGACAGAGCACAGCGGTACCTTCGAGAGTTAAGTGAAGGGGTAAGTGGGGAGTCATTGTTTATTGTATATATAGTTAGAATTTTATAAGGTGAAAGAGTTCTGTGGATAGATCATAGTGACTCTTGCCCAACAATTTGAATGTACTTAGTGTTTCTAAACTAGACACTCGAAATGATGAAGTTGCTTTCGGCATATTTTATAATTTAGAAGTGGTAAACATGCAGGTTCGAGCCATGGGAGAGAAAAGGTGGCAAGTGGCCAAGATTTGGGAGCTCAGAAGCACATCCATTCTCAGTGAAACTTGACAAGTAACAGAGGGACAAGTAGAAAAGCACAAAGTAATAAATGGTCTCAGGTAATTGGTTATAGGCATTTTAAAAGACAAAATTGGGATTCCCCATTTCTTAGTCACTTTCTCATCATTGGAACACAATCCTCAACACCTTAACCACAGGAAAGGAAAAGTTTATCTTAGCTCCTGTTCTCATGTTAGAAGTCTCAGTCTGTTTGTGGTCAGCCAAAAGTGGCAGAAAGGCAACGGCAAGCAGGTGTCTAAGCAGAGGACAGCTGCTCAGCCCTCCATAGTCCGGAAGGGGAAAGAAAGAAGGGTGAAGCCAAGGGCGAGAATATATCCTCCCAGGTGAGCCCCCCGCCCCCCTGCCCCGTGATCCAGCCCTCCCACCAGGCCCCACATTCTAAGAGCGTAGAAAATGATCAACAGATGATTCCACTTGTTCCAGATGCCTCCCATAATCCAATTGCTTTCCAACATGTGAGGCTTCGAAACATTGCAGATCCAATCGTGACACTCCATCATGTCACTTCCAAAAGACATAATCCCAAATGGAATGAAGACAAAGTTAGAATAAACACAATTTTAATATTTGCTGAAGAGAAGGATAGATACACTTAATGACTTCAGGGTAGAAAAAGATTTTATAAACAAGGTATAAATATGATATCCAAACAAAGTAAAAGCTCTTAAACTTATTTGTATTAAAAGTGAAAAGCTCTGATCTTAGAAAAATGAAAAAATATATTTTAAAAAACATGGTAAGTAAAATGAAAAGGTAAGTCATAGAGCGGCAAAGATATTTTTGACAATATGTGTATATATAATATACTATGTACTAATGGCTAGAATGTATAAATTCAGTAAATCAATTGAAAAATAGATACCTTCTTTTAAAAGTAAGGTAGGCAAAATCTATGAGCAGAAAGCAAAAGGTTTTCAGTGGAGTAAGTCAGAATGGAGGAATAAAAAGAACAACTCTGTCACTATGTCTTAGAACCTTAGAAAGACAGCTTTTTTTTTTTTTTTTGTAGGTCAGCAGAGTTGAATACTGGTATCACCGTATGTACTTCCAACATATACTTAGGGAAGTGTAGGCCAAACTGTGTTAATGTATTTTTTGGGAAAACATGTAGTTCTTTCAAAAATTAATATTGCCTGGATTTGATGCCATACACATGTAATCCTACAACTGTGGAAGACTGAGACAGGAGGATTACAAAGTCAAGCTTTTTCTGGGCCATTTAGTGATGTAGTGGGAGCCTTTTCAGGAAATGAAAAATAGAAGCTCGGGAGATGCCCTGGGTACAACTCCCAGTATTAACAAAAAATTAAAATGAAAAATAAGAAAGTTTTTAAATGCAGTATTTCATTTTAATTCCTTGGTGTAAACCCGAGAAATGTCCATAAAAATTTTGTACAAAAAATAGTCACAACATAAGTCAAAAGTAGGTAGAAAGCCAAATGTCTATGTACAAATGAATGGATAACCAATATGATACATCCATATCATGGAATAGTATTCAGGATCATAGTTCATCCATACTAAAATGAAGTGCTGATAACTTGGTACAACACTGTCGAACTTACAAAATATGGTACATGAAAGAAGTTAATGTTCTTTAAAATTCCTTATATGTTATCATTTCCCTCATATGAAAGTCCAAAAGGGGAAAAACTAGAGAAAGAAAGCACATTGCTGGCTACCTGAGAGCCGGAGGGAGGGGCAAGGAGGAGGGGGGGGCAGGGCAAGAGGGGGAGCAGGGGGCGGGGCAAGGGAGAGAGGGGAGGGGCACTAGGCTCATTTGGGAGAAAATGAAAATGTCGGAAGAAAATATGCTGCCACAGGGTTAGCACATGTCTGCAGATAAATTAAAAAATCCAACTCTCTGGCTTTGTGAATGAGTTCTGTGATATGTAAATTATATCTCAGTGAAAGTGTTTGCTTTGTAAACAATTGGTAAACTGTAAAACACGTAAATGTTTTTAGGCAGTCAATTGACAAAGTTCTTAATTTTAAGGAAATTTTCCTTTTGAAAGTAATCCTCTTGGCTGGTTGCGGCAGCCCACACCTCATAATCCCAGCTACTGAGCAAGCTAATACAAGAGGGTCGTATGTTTCCAACCTGCTTTGACAATTTAAGGAAACCAACCCTATCCAAAATGATTTTTTTTTTTTTTGAGTCAGGATTTCATTCTGTACTCTAGGCTGGTCCTAAACACACTATGGGGCGCAGGCTGGCCTCAGCAGCTTGAGTGCTGGATTTCAGGCATGTACAACCATATCCACTTTTTGTGGTGCTAGGGAATCAAACTCAGGGCCCTGTGCTTCCTAGGCGAGTATTCTAACCTCTGTGCTATTCCTTTAGCCCTACAAAATAAAAATTTTAAAGGTCTAGGGTTGTAGCTCAGTGTAAGAAAATTTCTGGGTTCAATTCCCAGGACTGTAATAAAAATCATATTATAAAAATAAAAACCACTCTTTATAGAACATGTTTGAAATTCATACAATTATTTTAAATGTCCTTATTTATAATTTCATTCCCAAGAATATACATGCATATTAGGTGCGGGGATTTAAAATTTAAAGGGAAAAAGTATTTTAGGAATTAAAATGTATGTGGAATCAGAAAACCATGGCACAAAATCAGCTTCTTTGCTTCATGATTTAGGGAACGTTGGCAGAGATTTATTTTAGGGAACTGGTTGTGGGATCTGGCAAATTCCATCTCCTGGAGCAGACTAGTAACCAGAGAATTCTGGTAATGGTTGATGTTACATCTTGACAGTGAAATCTTCTAGGAATTTGCCAGTAAGGACAGCTTTCCTTAGGTAGGCTTTCCTGAAGCATGATTTATTCTTTTTTTTTTTTTTTTTTGGAAATTCAAATAGTTTATTCTTAGAACCTCTAACTGATTAGGTAAGGCCAGGTTACGTTATGGGGAATAATCTCCAATTATTACAGTCAACCAAATTTAAATGTTAATTACATCAATAAAATATGCTCACAGCACTATCTAGACTACTTACTAAACAATTGGGCACCATGCCTGTCCAATCTGCAACATGAAATTAAATGTCACAGTAAGACATATAGCATAGTGAGCCCTCAATAAATGATAGTTATTTTCCCACTTGTTCTTTTCTACAAATAATTCATTATATTAATTAGGGTTCTCTAAAACATTGATCCCAACTTCTTGGAATTTGGGGACCAAGTTAGTTGAGTACCATTCTCCCAAGGACCCAGTAGAGGAGGGTGCTTGCTAGGCAGCAGGTGTTTGGAGAAGAGATCTGACTCAAGCTCATTACATGCATTTCTATTTTTTTATTTCTATTATCATTACATTGTAATCTATAATGAAATACTAATACAGCTCACCATAATCCAAAATCAGTGGGAATCCTGTGTATATTATCATGCACGCCATATTGGTTGATGTTTGAAGGCACAGGATTTAGATAGAAGCTCTTTATCTCCAGGCTGTGGGATATCCTCCTAGATCACTGTCTCAACCGGGACTCTCCCCAGCTCGCCCGGAGTTCTCTCAGATAAGTTTCCACATCTGTAACAAACAAAATGGCAGCCGCAGGAGGCGGGGAGGGAACAAGCCTCCACTTCCTGTCAGGTCAGCAGTATTAAAACCCAATCTGAGTGAGCGTACAGGAGGCGGGACTTAACTCACGGCTCACCTCTTCCGGGCACCTTACCCATCCCATTCCTGAGACCCAGTCCTTCCAAGGCCACATACCCAGGGGTCGGAGACCCCTGCTCTAGAAAAGCAGAATTAGTAGAACAACATATATATATTCTTCTATTTATTCTATTTTAATTCGCGCTTGCGTGTGTGTGTGTGTGTGTGTGTGTGTGTGTGTGTGTGTGTGTGTGTGTGTGTAAGTTAGGTATGCTTACAGAATTAAAAGTGGAAGAGTTCCAATCTGCATGTGGGCCAGCTGATGACCCACCCAGTGGCTCCTCAGAAAAAGATAAAAGCCATGAAACAAGGGAATCAAGGATGAGAACCAGTCCAAAGTCCAAAGCATGTATGCTCACCACAGAATTGCCGGGGCTGGTCTGAACTGGACACTCTTGCAAAAGACGACAGCAATCGGGAATGCTCTGAGAAAAAATAACTAAATAAAATGCTTACTTCTTTCCCTTTTTGTTCTGTGCAGACTCTGAGCTTATTGATTGCTGTGATACACATCCAGCAGGAGCCTCCCTCCCTCCACCCACATCCAGGGGGAGTCTTCCTCACTCCACCTACAGCCAGAGGGGCCTCCCTCCCTCCACCACATTCAGGGGGCGCCTCCCTCCCTCCTTCCGCAGCCAGGGTGCGTCTTCCTTCTTGAGTTTGCTGGCCTGCCTGCCAGTCATCCACAGGCAGTCCCCAAATACTGCCTTACTGATTTGCAAGGCATTTAATTTATCCAAATTGACAAAGGCTGATTAACAGTCACGCTCTCTTAGAGTTTGATAACGCTTTTCCTAAATAGTTCAGTGTTTTATTTTCTATTATCCTCTCACACTTTGGTTGCAATGCACATGAATCCTTTACCTGTAGCCATGTGTGTTAAAATGTCTGTCTTCACCCACCTTCTGCCGAGGTTGCAGACTGCCCTCAAGGCTCCACCCCATGGCATGGGTGTGAGGACGAAGCTGCACCCTGTCCATCCCAGAGCCTGTGATTGGTTCTCTACCTCCGCCGAGCCCTGCGATCCCTGTACTTTGGCACTCCACCTCTCTCTTTCTCTGGGTTATTCCCTGTTGTGTCCTCAGTCACTCTCATTTTTATACTCAGAACGATTTGTTAAAAACTTTCTGGGATGTTCTCAGATTTTTTTTCAAACCTTATAATTGCTTGCTTCTGAGTGGTTGGCATTCCTCTCTTTGGTCTCAAATCGCTGAATTTTTAATACTATTTATTTCCACTGTCATTTCCCATCACTGACCTATTGTGAGCTAGCGGAGTACAGAATATGATCATTACTTTTCTCTTTTTCTCTCTTTCTTTTGTCCTCACTTTTTCTCCTTGCTCCTCTCCTCTCATAAAATGTATTTAAGCCAAAAGCAACTTGCTGTCTAAATCTAAAATTATACAATAATTATCTAAATGAAATTGTAAGATACCAAAGAATTATATTTCTCTAGATTTTTGGGGGAAAATCCTTTGAAAAATCTTTCCATTTTGCCATTTAAAAAATTTAAGTGAAAAATAAAATCATAAACCCATCTTTCCAATGTCTTAAAATCTATACACCATTTATTAAATTGTATTTAAGAAAATAACTTTTCCTAATTACACTTCTTACATCTTTCAAAATTGTAATACTTACATTGTTCTATTTTTTGCCTCTCATTACCTATATTTTTTCCTAGCACTAGACATATAACTTCAAAACAGTGTTAGAACAATATATGTTCAGCAGCACTTTAGTGTCTCAGGCAGACATTAAATTTTTATAATATAATTGCCTAATAAAATTTTTAAAATACTTTATTAATATTTTTGAAGTACACATTTATGACAATCTCAAACATGTCCTTTTAAAAAAATAAACTATTTTGGCACAATTTTAAGATTATTGAAAAATTTCAGAGATAATATAGAGAGTTCTCTGTATCTTGTGACTAACTTGTCTCAATTATTAGTTTTTTTATTAACATGTACACAAATGGTGTAAATAAAGAGTTTCACTGTGATATTTCCAACTATCATACTGAAATCTCCTGTTGACTACTAACAGCCAATGACTTTGTGTCACATTCCATTATATGCTTCTTTCGCTGTAAAAGTAATTATTTTAATTCTTATTGAGATACATTCAAGAAATATAGAGTAAGCTCACACAAAATTAAGATGCATGCAGGTAGCCCCTCCTGTCCCACCTCCTACTGCTGGAGCCACCTTCGCTTTGGGTCATAAGTCTTGGGCTTAGACACCAAGCACACCACAGCTGTAACAGTCATTAGCACAAAGAGCCACAGCATATGTAACTGGCCCCCTCCCTCTCCCTTCCCTCAGTTTCTATGTCTGTAGTTCCTTTCTGTATGGTGCAGGATGCTCCTTCCCAGCTAGCGAGACTGGCAGGAAATCCCCTAGGGAGGCCAGCCAGAACATTGTCACTGCTGATATCAGCAGCCTTTTACGTGATGTGGGTTTCCAACATTGGTCAATTTGGGAAACTTCTTTTTTCAGGTTTTTTGTTTTGTTTTGTTTGGGGATTTACCTTGTTCTTCTTTGTGAAGAGAACTGAAAACAAGTAACTTTCTCATTTCATCTATAACAAAAAACAAACTTGTATTTAGTTATTTATCTCTCCCAAATTTTTTTTTCTCTTATTCTGAGATTAGCCATACCTTCCAACTGATGGCTCTCTCCTCAAATCTGAGGTAGGAAAATCAAGATCACCAAGGAAGCTCAGATAAATTCTTGCCTTTGCATTTAGGCTGTGTGTCCCTTTACCTTAATCTTAATGGTCAACCTCACCAGAGAGCTGACTACATCAGAGGGCCACTCTACTCATCAAGGGATTAACTGGGCCCGGTAGAAGGTGGCTGTGTGCCACTGGAGGGTAGAGTAGCTGGTCCCTTTCTCCTGTACTCTGCCTCCTCACCTCCATGGGGCAAGCTGCTGTGCTTTGCTATGTCCTTGTCCTGCGATGTCTCTGCCTTCGAGCCAGCCAGCGCTGGAGTATTATCTAAAACTCTAAGCCCCATAGCCTCTCGCCCTTTAGGTTGTAGGTGTTTGTTATATTGTCCCAGCAAATAAGTCCACCAATACAGATCAAAATACGAACGATTATGTAATAAGAGAGTTTAATGGGAATCACGTGCACAAACTCTAAAAATTTCTCATACTTCTCAAGTAATACATTTGACGTGTATTGAGGTGTATATTTACCTTAATATATTATATACATAAATAGGACAGAAAATATATTCTTAGATAATAAAATGTCATAACAAAATGGGAGTATTGCAAAAGGGAAAAATATGCAATCTCGAAACACATTTTAGAGGGAAATTAATTTATATTACTGTGTGAAAATCATCCACCCTTCAGGTAAGAATCCTCATTAACTTTTTAGTGTTTTATGCTTAATGAAATAGCATATCTGTGTCTTTTCCACTCAAATTTATGGTAGACAGGTACTCTACTATAGAACTATGTAACTCAACCTCTTTTAAAATCAGAAATCTCAAAAAAGAGATAATGAAATTTTAATCATTAGTAAGCATGCATTTCAGGCTGTTACCTTCCACATCAGCTTACATACA
Source organism: Ctenodactylus gundi (assembly GCA_004027205.1). Classification (NCBI taxonomy): domain Eukaryota; kingdom Metazoa; phylum Chordata; class Mammalia; order Rodentia; family Ctenodactylidae; genus Ctenodactylus; species Ctenodactylus gundi. The sequence continues at coordinate 43,925 of PVKB01004286.1, read as the reverse complement.
CCAATGTGAAGACAAAACTGAGCCACTTCCCACTAGCTGCAAGTGCTTGCCATGTTGTTTGCACTGACCTTATTAGAAGTGGTTTGGTAAGTGTGTGTTGAGTTTTCTCTGTTGACTGCCTTGAACTATGAATTCTCTGAAGGCTGGAGCTCAAACTCTGTAACCTTTCTAGCATGTGTGAGTGTATAATGAACTGGGGATGTGACAGGCATGGGTTTTCTACAGAAAATAAGAGGCATTCTGCTTCTTGAAAAGTTATTGAAAGCTGTGCCAGTGTGAGAGGGGCATGGAAGATATTCGGATACTAAGTTTCCAGGACAAGGCAGCTCTAGAGGGTGAGTAAAAATACTGCCAGGCTTATATAATCTGTTCCTTCCTTCCTTCCTTCCTTTCTTCCTTCCTTCCTTCCTTCCTTCCTTCCTTCCGTCCTTCCTTCCTTCAAGAAGAAAGTAAGGCTACAAGGAACAAAGGAAGGAAAGGCAAAGACAATTTGCAATCCTCCGTCTATTATTCAAAAACACTTATCTTCTCCAATTCTATGTGTGTTTTTAAGGTTTGATTCATCATTTTATAAAATCGAAAGGGAATGAATACTTCATGACAAAAAGTTACCAGCATGAATGATAGGGTGACTGAAGCTTCTCTCTCTCTCTCTCTCTCTTTTTTTTTTTTTTTTTTTGAGGGACGAGGCAATCTTTAACCCAGTTGCCTTTCAATGGTATTATCTAGTGTGTTTTACACAGGTTCTTGAGGAATGTTACTTCTTAGGAATATAAAGGAGCCGCTCTCTCCCTCCAGAAGGCCACAGAGTAAAGTAAGGGTTCTAAGCTTTGAAAACACTTACTCAGGTTTTCGGTCCTTTTCTTTCCTAAGCCATATTGAGTGATGAGGAATTTTCCTAGGCCATCTGGGAAATTTTTAATAGTTTTAATGCAATCAAGTTTAAAAAGTCACTGAAAAAAATCTCCTTAATTTTTGGAAAAGCTTCCTAGTTTGTATCAGGCCCAACCAAAGCTGTCCCGGGCCAAAAGGTCATGGCCTGGACATGCCTGGTCTTGGAACAAAAGTATCCTGATGTGAACTTTGCCCTCTGAGGAGAGATCCACCCTAAGGTCGTGGGCAGAGGTGAGCTAAGAGCTGAATTCTGGAGCTGGTGATCAGTGCCAAATTTGTATCCTGTGCTAGATTACCAAAAGTTTCCCAAATATGGTAAAAAAAAAAATAGGATAGACATATAGAATTACACATTCTGATTATTTTGTTAATATTTTGACAGCAGACTTTGAAACATAGATATTATTTCCAAGTGTGAGAAGATAAAAATGACTAAATGAATCTTTAATATAAAACATGTCAAGAGATTTGTGCTGGAAAGATTCCATTGCTTCCTTGTCCTAATACAAGCTCATTACACTTCTCTTAATTTGTATGTCAGAAATATCTGAGTTATTTGGAAATAATGGTAATGCAACAAATATTTTTTTACTGTGATTATCAATTTCTGTGACTCATCTCATTTCATACTTCCCTAATATAAAAATAAATAGGAGGTGGTAGGAAAAACATAGCAATTCTAGGTTTATAGGTTTCATGCAGCTGTAAGTTAAAGTCAGGCATAATCTCATGCCTTCATGCTCTTGCTAAACAAACCGTTGGAATGGAGTCACAAGGTAGGTGATAGTCAATGAAAGCTCCTAACTAGTGTAGACCTTTACAATCTCATTGCATCTTTTACATATCTGTTCTCTTTAACTATGAGGATTATCCTACAGTGATGATGACTGCAATTTTAAGCCTAAAAATATTAGCAATACTATTAAATATATTTTGATAGATATGAGCCTTTATACGCAACCCCAGTTTTAAACTATCTCAGTTAGAAAGAGCTCATTATTTTGTTTTGTTCAGTGGCACACAGAGAACTCTTTGCAGAGATCTCTCCTGTACACTAATGTTAAGGCACTAAACTTAGTGTTCTTCTCTGAAAAAGAATCAGCATATTCTGTTCAGCTTTATGTCTATAACATAAAAGCTATCCTTGGAATCATAATGATATGACATTGTAACAATATGACATCATTATGCTGATTTTAGAACTAAAATTTTGTCCTTAAACTATCAGTTTCTATAGCTGTCATTCACTGTTAACAGTTTGAAAAAAACAAGAATATTACAACTTGAATATTATAAATTTTATCTTTAAAAATAATCATCTGATTTAGATCAGTCTCCAATTAAAAGAACGTTGACTAAAAATGAAGTGTTTTAAATCCAGTATCTGAAAATAATTGCTAACATCCTAGTAACTATATAAAAGTATAAACTCCAGATAAAGTATATATTTTAAATAATGAAAAAAAGCAAAAATATCCAAGGAGCCTAGAGAAGCCCAGTCAAATTTTGGAATGGAAGAAAAACTGAAGGAAAGTGGTTGACCAGATGGGAGTCCCCCTTTGTTTTACTTTTGGTTTTATCCAAGAGAATCTGAGGCCAGGAAGAAGCAGCATGTAAATAGAGCGGAGTGTCTGGCAGGGGATCCATGGCCTTTCAGGCAGGGGCAGGAGGAAGAAGCCCCGAGTGGCCAGGATTGCTGGGAGGGAGAAGGGGAAACTCCTGAAAGTCGGAGTAACAGGGGTAAGGGACCATGTGAAAAGCCTCCACCGGTCTCCAGCAGAACTCCAAGTACTGAGGCTTGGATTTCCAGGCAAGGTCTTTAGAGCTGCTACATGCTAGGTGTAAATTTTGATGATCAGGAAAAATAAATACATGAATAGTAAAAAGGTACAGTGAGTCAGCACAGGAGGATTCGTATTCATTCCTTCAATCATTCTCTCTTGTTTTCTCTTTTCTTCTTTTCCCTGCCTTTCCCTTCCCATCCTTTTCTCCTTTTTTTCCTTCTTCTCTTCCCTCATGTGTTCTTTCAAATACACATAAAATATTAAGGATTCAGTGAATGGTTTTAGAATTAGAGAATAAAAAACGATTAGATTAAGAACAGAATACAAATTACAGGGAACAACCAGTGATAGATGAAGGTATACATCAGTCTGAAGAAAAAATATTATGAATGTTTCTATTTAAAAAAGACAAGAGACTGAGGGAGGATTAGGTTAAAAAAAAGCACAACAGACAATACCTAATGGGATAGCATCGAACTGTAACAATTTCAGCACTCAAGAGGTTGACACAAGAGGATCACAAGTTCAAGATCAGTCTGAGCTACATAGCAAGACCTGAAGAAAGAAGTCTAAAGTCTGCTAGATGCTGAATCAGATCACTGGAGAAGGAGAATGCAGAAGGAAGCAAGCATGAAGACATGAGTACTAAATTCTAAAAGTTAGAAGACCACGACAGAATACATATTGAAGATCCTCAAAAAACTCTAACACAGTGAACTTGCAGAAAATCAATCAGGAGCTCATATTAGCTAAATTGTTAAAAGTTTAGGAGCAAATAATGAAAGGCCAGAGAAACAACAATAAGGACAAGAAATTTGCATGACTACACAGTTCTAAATAGAGATCATGGAGAATAGATGGGAAATAAATTTTTTTAATAAAAATGAAGCACCACAAATAGTACAAGAATTGCTCTTTTAGCATTTTCTACATTGTTCTCTCATTCCTGACGATCTGGGTATTTCTTTCTCATATAAATATGAAGAAAAAAGATCAGGCAAAACTTAGATATTTATTTCCCCTCATTTGTTGTAAATATGTATAATCAATACATGATGATTACATTAAACTTGAGAATTCTGTGCTCATATAATTCAACAATTTCACATTCCCTTTCCAGAATATTGAAAATGTTACATCAGTAAACATAAAGGATGCAGATTTCTCTTTAAGTTCTGTATAAAATATTGCTATTAAAAGCAAAAAATGGCTTATGGTTTGTGGAGGGTTAATATACATAGGAATACATTTGCAGAAGAGGACATGTGATACTGTTGACAAATATAACAAAAAGGTCACCATTTTAAAGTAAAGACATCATGTATTTGCAACATTTTCATGTTTTCCATGTGCTAATCTTCCTGAATGATTATTTATACAATATAGATTACATTGTTAGTTCATTGATAAAATTTAGGTTTTCTATAAATAATTTCAGAGTTGGGGGTAATGTGGACCATGGTAGCTTGTTTTCACTAAATAATAGGTAAAATTAGATATTTACAAATATATAATCATTAATTTTTCATTCATGTTACATTTGAAATGTTGAAATAAGTCACTATAAAAATAGCAATTAAATGATTAATTATTTAAGCTTGCTTCAACTTTTTCCTAGAGCACTGTGAATTTTTGAGGTTTTGGGTCTTTTGGCTTTTTTGCTAAAATTTAATATGTATTCTTTGTAGCTAATCCAGTTTTAATTATGCATGTAATAAATATTGATTAAGTAGTTCAGTGTTCTTAGTATCCTGTGTTATTCCCAGAGGTCATAACCTTCAAGAATTTTGTTGCTAAAATGTGGAAACACTTCCAAAAAGAAGAGAAAACAGACACTTAAATTTTTTAACAAAAAAGAAATTCGTTTTTAGAATGTATGATGTTATTTTTGAAGAATTCTGTTTTATTGAAATTAAAGAAGTTTGGTATTTAAAATTTGAAAGAAGAAATGGTAAGTCAGAAAATACATTGGACGAAATTCTAACGATCATAACACAATAACTTGCATAAAACTGAATTTTGGGGGCTGGACAAATAACGCAGTGGGTAGAGGGCTTTCTTAGCAAGCACAAGGCCCTGGGCTAAACCCCCAGCACCACATAAACTAGGCATGGTGAAACATATGGAGTGTGCATGTAGTACGAACACTCGGCAGGCTGAGTCCGCAGGATTGCTATGAGTTTGAGGCCAGCCTGAGCTACACAGTGAGTTCAGGATCTGCCTGTACTGTCTGAATTTTGGAGTGAGACTTTGGAGAGAGAAAGGGGAAGAGGGAGAAAGGGAGAGAAGGAAAGAGAGAGAAACACTTTAACTAAAGAAAATAAAGAGATTTACAAAAATTGTTTAGGAAGATTCAACATCATTGTTTAAGCACTCCTTCCCCTCCTAGCTATATTGAACAGGTAGTTTTTGACTATATTCTCAACTTTTTAAGTCGGTCCATGAGGAGACATTATGCATTGCCTACTATCTTGATTGGAAGTCCAGTGTTTCCATTTTAATATCTAGATCATTGATCGTTTTTATCTGATTTTAGTTCAAGGTGAAAGGTATTGGTCTAAATTCATTTCTCTATATGTGGATAACCAGTTTTCTCTACACTATTTATTAAAGAAGTTATCCTTTTGCCAGTTTATGCTTTTTGGCCTCTTTGTTAAAGACCAGATGGCAAAGGGTGCTGGGGTTTGTCTCTGCATCATCAGTTCTGTCCCATTGGTCACCCACTTGGTTTTGTGCTGGTACCATATGGTTTTAATCACTGTTGCTCTGGACTGTGACTTGATGTCCTGAATTGTGATGTTCTTTGCTTTCATCTTGTTCCTTGGGATTCCTTTGGTTATTCTGGGTTTCTTTTGGTTCCTTATGAATGTCAGGACTGTTCCTACAAGTTCTGTGAAAATATGCTATTTGTATTTCAATAAGAATCACGCTGAATCTGCATATCAGTTTTGGTAATATGGACATTTTGAAAATACTGTCTCTGCCTATCCAGGAATAAGGAGTATTTTTCCATTTTCTCGTGTTCTCTTCAATTCCTTTTTTCAGTTTACTGTAGTAAACTGAACATGTAAACATGATAGAAGTCCTTTCATTCCTTAGTTAGGTTGATTCTTAGGAGTTTGATTTTTTTTTTTTTTTGAGGACTCTGTGAATGGTATTTTTCCCCCCTTAGGATTTTCATCCTTTTTATTTTGTTATCATGAATTGTTGGATTTTGTCAAAGGATTTTTCTATCTATTGGATGATCATATGACATTTGTCCTTGCTTTTGTTTTGTGGTGTATTACATTAATTATTTTGCATATGTTGACCCATCCTTATTCTCTGGGATGAAGGCAACTTGGTCATTGTGTATGATCTTTTTAATGATTTGTTGCATTCTGTTTGCAAGTATTTCATTGAGGAATTTGATTGCTATATTCATTAAGAAAGCTTACCTATAGTCTTTCTTTCACTCTTTCCTTCTTTCTTTTTCTTTCTTTCTTTCTTTCTTCTTTTCTTTCTTTCTTTCTTTGTCAGGTTTTGCTTTAAGGATAATGATGCTAGCCAGAAAAGAATTTGGCATTGTTCTTTCTCGTTCAATCATGGAATAGTTTGAGAAGTATTGGCATTATCTCTTTTCTGAAGTTCTAGTAAAAAAATTTCAGTGAACCCATCAAGTTCTCAGCTTGTCATTACATGTAGAGACTTTATTACTGCCTCAACTTTATTAGTTGTTATTGGTATGTTGAAAGCTTATATTATATTTTTGGTTCAAATTGGATATCTCCTATGTGTGTCAGAATTCATTCATTTCCTCCAGTGTTTCAGAATATAAGTTTTCAAAATAGTTACTAAAACCTTCTAGGTTTCAGCAGTGATCATTGTAATTATACTCTTTTCATTCCTAATTGCAATGATATGGAATTCTTTCTCTTTTTTGGATAAGTTTGGCTAGAGGTTTACCAATTTGTCCTTTCGAAGAACCTACTCTGATTTACTGATTTTTTTAAAGATTCTGTTTCATTAATTTTAATCTAATCCTTTTAATTTTCTCCTTTTATTCTTTTTGTATTTGGATTCTTCTTCTGTCTCTGGAACATGGAGTTGCATCATTAAATTATTTATTTGGGATGGCTCTTTTTTTTATTTTTTCAATGTGTTCATGCATAGCTGTATATTTTTCTCTTATTCCTGTTTTCATTGTGTCCCTTAGATTCTGTTATGATATGCTTCTATTGTTATCTGATTCTAGGCAAGTCTCATCCCCCACCATGGTCTCTTCTGTGACTCATTGCTTGTTAAAAACATGTTATTTAATCTCTGTATATTTGTACAGTTTTTTGTGTGTGCATGTGTGTGTGTGTGTGTGTGTGTGTGTGTGTGTGTGTGTGTGTGTGTTTCTGGTGCTGATTTCTAGTTTCATTCCATTATATTCTAAAAATATCCAAAGAAAATTTTCAATTTCTTTGTAAGTTTAAGCATGCCTTATGGCCTTGGATATGGTCTACTCTGTGTGGTGCTAAGAAAAAGATGTATCTTGTTGCTTTTGCGTAGAACACCCAGTATATATCAGTTAAGTCTATTTTTCACGGCACTGTCAGCTCCAGTATTTCTTTGTTATTTTTTTTCAGGTTGCCCACTGTACTTATGACAGTAGGGTATTGAAGTCCCTTATTGTACATTGCATTTGAGCCTCTTTGTCATTTTGTTCCCAGTCTTATAAAATGTGATGCACCAATATTAGGGGTGTATGTATTTATAGTTGTGAATTTTTCTTGTTGGATTGCTTCATTTACCGGTATATAATATCCATCTATTCCTCTTCTGATCTCTGTTAGCTTGAAAATCAATTGTGTCTGAGAATACTATCACTATTCTGGTTCATTTTAGGGCTCCAGTTGCAGAAAAACTATTTTCAGTCTACTCCAAAATGAAGAATTCTAAGTGTGGTTTAAAATTTTCATGGCAATTTATTGATTTTCATATTTTCAAAACTTGACCAAATAAAATCTAAAAATTAAAAAATAAGGTAAACCTGACCAATATTTCTCTAGTCAGTTTTTAGAGGGAACTCAATTTTGGATGATTTTTCAAACCTTTAACTCAGTATTTTTTTTAGTAAAGTGAACAATTAAATCCCCCTCCCATCGCTCCAGTTCTCCAGTAAAGCTGTTACGCCTGTAATTTGACCCTACACTCTCTAACACACCTCTCTTTGCTTTCCATTCCTTCTCCTTTTCTTCTTGCTCTTTCTAATATACTGCACATTCAACATAAGATCTTCAAGACTTGTCTTTCTCTTGCTTTTTTTCTCTTTTTGAATAGTGCTTTTCTAATTTCTGCTCAAAAAAGCCTACTGCACTGGTAGACCCAGCTCTGATATGTGGAGGGCTTTTTCTCTCTTCCCAACTTCATGCACATATTGCCACATTCTTCATTCCAATTCCAACCACGCACTGTGCTCCCCTCAAGTATAGATACAGCATATTCTGTTCATTGCTTAGCTCTTCCCTTGCCTACTACTTTAAACTGTGCATTCTTCAACAGCTGTGCCTAGTCAGTCCGTTCACATTAAGATGACAGTAAAATTGTGAATGAGGGAGTGAGCACAGCCATCATGCCCCTTGCACAAAATTCTATCTTTTTCTTTTATTAAATGTTCTGTATCAAAAATTGAATATTTCCACCAAAACTGCATGTCTCTTAAATATAAAACTTATCCTATCGATCAGCACTAGCAACTGACAAAAGTACTGTTATCTCTGGAAATATACCTAGTTCTTCTGTCCAAGGTGCCTTTGTGTTTTCTGTGTCAATATTATCTCCAAGGAAAAAGAAGATAAAGCAATTACATCTGTCTTAGGTACTTACTCATTGCTAGGACAAAATAACAGACATCAACAACTTGAGAGAGGAAAGATTTATTCTAGCTCACAGTTTTAGAAGGTCTCACACAGTGCACTTATGGGAACCAGTAAAGGCGGAAGCACGTGGCAGAAGCTGGAGAGCTGTCTCCCCCATTTCAGACAGAAGCCAAGTGAAACAGGAGCAAAGTGAAGTGAGGAGTGGGCTGCCCTGGAGACTCATGCAAGGCTAGAACCTTCCCAGAAAGAAGCTATAACAATATTTCTTCTTTCTTCCTTTACTTAGTTCAAATTGCTAGTTGGGTCTCCAAACCCACCATGGGCCCACTTCCCTCACTTTCTGGTGCACAAGTCAATAACACACAGTTGAAAACACCCAATCTCAAAAAGTTGACGCAGTCCTTTCCAGGTAATCCTCGAGCATTGCCCCTTCCAGCTGGGCACCACTTTCCAACAACACAGATTCCAAACATATGAGAATATTGCAGTATATTCCAGATCAAAACCACAGCACGGTTCCATATTTAAGTGGTAGATACTTACCAAAGCACAAGATAACTTAGAGAGGCTATAATAGTATATTTTAAGTTTTCTACTTTGCTGAGAATTTCAATGCAAAGATTTTAGTCTTTATTTCCTATGGAATGTGAAGTAATGTTAATTTTCTCTCTCTCTCTCTCTCTCACTCTCTCTCTCTTTCGCTCTCTCTCTCTCTTTTACAGTGAATGTAGTGACATAGATTATAATTTTGTTTTGTACTGTGTAGATACCAGAAAAAATAAGGGGAGGGATAATAATGAACAACTTAGGGTTATCTACTAAATATAATTTACCAAGAAAAATAAATTACTATTTTAAATGCCTGTCACATGCTTTTATCCCACAAAAAGTTATCACAGCACATTGTGTTGTGCATATATAGATGAGATAGGTAGAAACGTAATTATATCCATTGTAACAAGCAGGTTAACTGAACCATAAGGGATTTCCAATTCCATGGAATCTCATAAGAAAGGCAAACGTGGGAAATTTTTCCAACTGCTTATATTTTGGAACCCAAATTATGCTTAAAATTAAATGGTTCATATCCTTACTTTGTCATTGATTCAGTTAAATTTAAATTTGTAACAACAGTAGAAATCCTATTGCTAGCTCTGCTCTTTTATGGTTATATTACTAGTATCCAGTAGTTTTGAAGAATATGCTTGGGTATCTGTTCTGCAATTAAAAAAAGAAGAAAAAAAACCTATTTCTTCATTTGTGGCCAAGGATGCCTTGAAGTTGCATGAAGCAGAATAAAGAGTCCAGAGCTGTGGGAAAATGTGCATGGGTGAGAGCCAAGCCTTGTTCCACCTTCTGCATTTTCCAATTTGTTTTCTTATCGGCAGGCCCGTAACCTGGAAAGCATTAGGCACAAACCCACTGATAAGTATATGAGAATTTCTTCTAGGCTCTCTCAACTCTCCTTCATGGAAACTCTTTGAAGATTTTTGGAGGTCCCATTTGACATAAAAAGAACTAAAACACAAGTATAGAAACCTAGTATTTTAACCTCGGAGGCTAACGTGCGTATGTTCAAACTTTTTGCTATCTTCAAAGAGACAAAGGGCACGAAACAATCTGGAAAGGAAGGGGTTAATTTTTTTCATTACCAACATAGATAATAGTGGAGGACTTTCTTACCCATATGGGCAAAAAGATTAATTTGTTCTCATAAAGTGTTAAGTAAGACGCTGGGAGTAAGCAAGAGAAATGGACTCAGGTTCACTCCAACAGCAAATGAGCCCTTACAAATATACCTGAAAGCTAAGAGCCAATGGAAATGGTGAATTTCTAGGACTGGAAAAGGAGCAGGAGCCACAGAAGGCCAGTTTTTTTAAATCTTTTTGCATTTTTATTTTAATAGTTATGCAATACAAATTCATTTTCATGGTAATTACATGCAACTTGGGGAATTGTGCCCATACACATCACTTTTTGACTGCTTGTCCCCCTCCCCCATTCCCTTTTCCACCCCTTTCCTTCCCTCTCCCACTCTGTCTTATCCCAATCTCAAGTAGTCCATCTCCTGTTATCTCCTATATCCTACCCTCTGTCTTGCATTAAGATTTTTTTTATGCATGTATTTTTGGCATTCTCGTATAATAGGTATCAGGCAATACTTACCTTTCATTTGGTCTGTTCCCTAAGCACTGTTGACCTAAGGTGCCCCCGCTGTCTTTAACATGCTGTGTGTGTGCCTTTATGGCACCGTCATTGCTATAGTTTGGATCTGCAGCATTCTCCTAAAGCTTCGTGTATTTGGGGCCATGAGCTGTTGGGATGTGGGGCCTGCGAGAAGGGAAGGATGCTTGAGGTCTGACCTAAAGGGGGTGTAATAATTATTGAGGTTGGGGCTGGAGGAACGGCTCAGCGGTTAAAGTGCTTGCTTAGCAAGCGCTAAGTCAAGTGCTAAGTACCCAAGTTCGATTCCCCAGCACCACATAAACTGGGTGTGGTGGCGCATGCCTGTAAGCCCAGCACTCAGGAGGCTGAGGCAGGAGGATTGCCCTGACTCTCCAAGACCAGCCTGGGCTCCATAGTGAGTTCAGGACCAGCCTGGACTACAGAGCAAGACCCTGTCTCAAAAAAAAAATGTTGAGATTGTGGGGTACCCAGGGCAGTCTTCAGGTTTGTGTTATTGACTTTAAGGCCCAGGAGTGAGGGAGGAGCGTCTGCCTTCAGTGTGGGCGCCCAACTGGCAGCTCGAACTGAGAGGAGGGAAGAAGACGCATAGCTGCAGCCTGTTCCTGGAAGAATCTCTGGCGTTTGCCAACTTCTCTGGAGAGCAACTCAATTACTCATTGTATTTGGCCCATCACTGCCTTGCGTTTCTGTTTGCAGTGGAGTGAGCAGCTCCCCAGCCTCTGCCACTGCCAGCTCCATGAATGGTCTCTGCGAGACCTTCTGAAACTGAGAGCCGAAATAACTCTTTCCTCCCTTAAGTCGTGAATATTGGGTATTCTCTCCAAGCAATGAGAAAGGAATTTAGATAATAATATTCATTTTCTTTATCCATTCATCTGTTGACGGATATGTACGTTGTTTCCAGGATTTCACTAGTAGGAGTTTTGCTGCTAAAAATATGGGCACGTATGTGTATCTATAAAATTCCTTTGGCTGTTTTGGAAAGTTGCCAAGGAGAGCTGCAGGTGGGTCAAATGGCTGAATGGCTATATTCAGTCTAAGAAATCGCTAAACTGCTTTCCCGTGGTGGTTGTATGAGTTTACAGTCACAGCAACAGTGTAGATGGGTTCCTTTTACCCCACAACAAATCACCACAGCAAACATTTGTTGTTCTTTAAGTTCTTGATGCAAGCCATTCTCACTGGAGTAAAATGGAATCTCAATGTTGTTTTGATTTGTATCTGATGGCCATAGATGTTGAACATTTTTATATGCTTAGTCATATTTTATACTTCTTCTCTTGAGAAGCGTCTATTTCAGTTGCTCATTTAAAATGCAGTCATTTTTTAGGGGAAAATATATTTCAGGTTTTTTTTATATTCCAGATATCATTTCTTTGTCTAAGAGAGAGCTGCTGATTTTTTTCCCACTCTATGGATTACCTCTACTTACTGTTGATTGTTTCTTTTGCTGTACAAAGCTTTCTACGTTCATATAGTTTTGCTTGTTGATTCTTGATGCTCTTTGTTGTGAAATTGGCATTCTGCTCACGAAGTCTACTCCTGTCCCTATGTTTCAGTGTGTTAGCTATTTTGTCTGTGAGCACATCCAGCTTTTGGTAGCTCTTTGATCCATTTTGAGCTGGTTTTAGTTTGGATGACAGATATGAGTCCATTTTCACTCTTCAGCATGTGGATAGTCAGTTTTCCCAGCACTCGTTGTTAAAGATACTGTCTTTTGTCTAGTGATGGCGAGCGTGCTCATATTTGCCTCTGAATCCTCAATTCTATCTCATTGATCTTCCTGTGTGTTCTCCTGCCAGCACCATGTACTCTTAATAATCATTGTTGTTTTTGAACAAAGGAATATGTTAAGGAAAATATGAATAGGATGCTGTGGCAAAATGTGTTAAAATGCTGCAATTGGCAGTGACATCTCTGAGCATTCACTTCTGCCCCTTCTGGAGCCTTGAGTATTCACTGATAATCTTGTGAATAATTTCTCAGTTTGATTCCCTCAAGATTCACAATCATGGGAAAGGTCGAAGATGGAGATGTCTTATCAGCTCTTTGTCTTTTTGATGGGAGACCAGGCTTCCCATGCAGCACTACTGCCCACTAACATTCAAACAATGCAAGGATCTTCAAAAATGACAATGGAAATCTGATACCAAAATATCAAGTGAGAGGAAAAGTAAACACTATGTAGTTGACAGACAGAAATAGGACTATGGACACCACCTTAACATCTCTAAATGCCTTTGCTTCTTTCATGGCACAGATGTTTGCTGTCTTATAAATTATGGTTAGATGTTTTGTGGCCACTTGCTTCTAGTTTCAAATCATTAAAAAATCAAACATTTTTGCACAAGTGTGCCAAACCATATTTATAACTTCATTTTCATTCCTTTAAACCTGTAGGTGACTGTGAGGCATATTAAATATCATTCCCTTTACAAATGAGAAAGATGAAAGTCAAAGTACAAGTGGCATTGCCAGGATTATGTCTCACCTATCTCCGATGGGGATCCACTTTGGTGGCTGGAGATACAGCTACATGGTAGAGTCCCTCCTGCCTGCCAGGCACAAGGCCACATGTTCGACTCCTCCCCACCAACACACACAGAGTCTAATTTTCCTACAAAGTCATGAAAAAGGGCTCTTTCTTGTAATGGAGTTGTCATTTAGTTCAGTATAAATAATGCTACATGCCATATGCTTTTATATTTTTCTTCATTGTTCAAAATCTTGCTTTTATTTTAGTTTCTGTTTCAAATTCTACTATCATCACTCATATTAGACAGTGATTTTCCTCTAAACTAATGTCATTATCTGTTGGTTTTATTTTTCCTTATCAGCCACATATATGTTAATTTGCATTTGTTTCTATTGGAAAGTCACATTACATCAGAAGATAGTACATTTTTCATTGTATCCCCAAGCTTAGCATAGGGCCCAGCATAGAGTATTTGCATGATATATACTTAGTTTTTGATGAAGGGTTAAAAGAGGGGAAATGTTTGAAAGAAGATGGAATGGTAAAGGAAAAGTGAATGAGAAAAGGAAGGTAGGGAAGGAGAGAAGTAGGAAAGAGTATGGATACACAAGGCCTATTTTGTACCATTCTCAAATATTCACAGACAGATGAGCACCTAAGCTAGTTTTTGTAAATTAATAATGCTAATGACTCTGTCCTCACGATCCACTATGTATCTGAATGTACAAATGTACTCATTAATAGTTTTAGTTAACAAAATGATCTGTTCATTGCAAGATCTTCACTTAAATAAATTTTATAAACTGAAATAGCTAAGAGACCATTTGATATTATATTCATTGATTGGAGTTTGTCCTTTTAATATCTTGTATCTGGTATCCATTTGTCGCCTCAAAAAGCATGGATAAAAGATGAGGCTTTGAGACTTGGAAGTTACTTATATAATTATGAATTTAAGAGAAAAGGACATATTTCACTTTTTGGAAATGCATAATGTTCTCTAAAGGTAAGAAGTAAGACATTTGAAAGGGCTTCCTGATATGAATAATTACAAATGTCAAAAGATGAGAGTTCCTTGCTCATGAGTCTATTTCTAGAATGTCAGAGATGTATGCAAAGGTGACGTGAATGATTGGAGCAAAGTGCTCTGTATCCCAGGGATGGTCCTGTCATGAAAGGAAGGCAGCACTTCATAACCAATGGAGAGATTTATTTAAGGCCAAAATGTCAGAGGTAATCAAACTATTTCACTTGTGCTCATATCTTTACTTTGTACTCTAGAATTGGACATTTCGGATTTATTATATGCAGCAAATTAAGGAACCAGAATTCTATAAAGACTCAAATTGAATGCTGCATTGTAGCTTTCAGTGAAATATTGATAAAATTATTATGGTAATATTTTAAATGAGTTATGACTACTGTGGAAATTTCCATATTCCATTGTTCCTTTACTTTTAATTTGCTTTAGCTTCACTGCAGCAAAGTAGGCAGAGCTGATGTTTGTGAACACTCCAGTCTACACGGTGCTCAGAGCAGACGCTGAGCACTGTTTACATACAGAACGCCGTTATTGTGCACTCTACCAATAACTGTTTCCTTCCACGGGCAATTGATACCTTGATTTTTACAGTCACTATTGATCATGTAAATACCACTGTGGTAAGCACATATGTGTGCATCGGTCTGTCCATCTACACACATGCATTTCTCTAAGGTACATCACTGAGTGGAGTTCCTGAATCATCAATCTCTACCTATGTTCTACTTTGATAAAAACTTTAATTAAGTGAAATTATTCAAGTACAGAAGATTAATTATATCAAGTAATGTATAGAGTAATGTATAGTCTTTTTGACTTGGGAAACCCAGAATACAGGCATACTATAGAACCAAATGATGTGATAGCTGGAGTTGGGGGGTTTATTGTTTGGATGTGGAATATTCCCCAAAAGTCTCATGTATTTAAATGTTATGGATTGTCTGTGAAACCATGTGCTGTTGGGAGATTGGGACCAAGTCTGCAAGGGTGGAATACAGGCATGTAGTGGGGGCTTACCACACCTTCCACACCTGCATCCAGGAGGGGCTGATCATTGGGCTGAGACCTGGAAGGATGTATCAGCTGCTTCCTGCCTTCCTTGGAGGACTAGACTCAACTTGCCTTGACTTGACTTCCTGTTTGTGATGTGAGAAGCTGCCTCCACCTCTGTCTCTGTCATGTGCTTCCATTGCTGCCAGCCACCCCTGAATGGACTCTAACCATTTGAACTGTGGACTAAAATAAACCTTTCCTTTACTAAATTTGTGGATGTTGGATATTGAGTCACAGCAATGGAAAAGTAACTGAGACAGGGGGTAGGGATGGGGAGAGTTTGGGAGGGTCAAAAATGGGAAGGGATCGTAAAGTTGATGTGATATATATGTGCATAAAATACTCAAGTTTTATGTAAACATTATGTATTGCATATGTATATTGATAAAAATAGCGGGAAAAATGTTTACAAAATTCATTGTGTTTGTGCCAGTTAACCCTGCCACCACCAGCACATGAGACTTAGTTGCTTGATTTCGTGGCAACACTTACTATCAGCTCTGCTGTTTGATTTAACCGTTATAAAACTAAAATACTTTGGTAGCTTTTTCTTCATGCATATTCTTTTACTTTATCAAAGAAACCAAAGTTATCTAAATCAAATAAGGATTATTGTTATTCATAAGTTCTCACTTCAAAGCTTTAAGGGATCATTTCTGCCAATATTTTCTCAAATTAAATGTCACATATTGCTTTGAGTAGGAAACTTTTCTGCAGTATTCAGTGAAATCCAATCCAGTAAGAGAACATTCCTTAAATATTGCCAGTAGTTTCATTTGTTTAAAAACATGAATGTTTTTCAGCGTCTTATGTGCACAGTGTAATTTAAGGTGAATTGGTCTTACAATATCCATCTTTCTATTATACAGATGCAATATATACATACATATTTGCATTATATACTATATATAATATATCTACACAACAATATATACATTTAAGGCTATGTGTGGTGAAATGTATTTATTGAAAAAATAATGTCTGTCTCTAAATCTCTGTATAATTTTAATGTGTCTTATTTAGCTCCAAAAATAGTACTATACTAAATCTAGTTAGTAACAAATATTTGGTTTACAATACATTCACAAAGAAATCGGTAAGCAGACACAGTTGAAAATCAAAGTCTGTTCCTGGTAACACGAAATGCTAAACAAAAGTTCCACCGAGTTTGGAGCCAGAGCTGCACCTTGTAGTGTGGGCTGTGGCTAACAGGCTGGCATCTCGAGGAACTCATGTCTGGCTGTCTAAGTGTTCGGGTTCTGTTAGTGCGCAGCAAAACGTGGAGACTGCATCACATGGAGGAGGTATGGAACCCAGGCTGACACTGCTACAGTGGTGAATTGTAGAAAGTGGAGCTTAAAAGGAGCCACAGAAGGGACACTGAAACATTGGCTTCCAAACTCAAGCATTTCAAACACAAGCATTGTGAACATATGCTAGAATTAATGGCTTAATTTTGACAGTTATCACTGCTGAGAAGCAGAATACTTGAACTATTCTTTTGCCAATTGTTTCCCCAGTCATTATTTAATGCTACGGTCTCAGTTGCTTTTCCATTGCTGTGACTCAACACTCAACATCCACAAATTTAGGGGAGGAAAGGTTGATTTTAACTCACAGTTTCAGAAGGTCACAATCCACTCAGAGGTGACCAGTAGCAATTGAAGTACATGGCAGAGGCAGAGGTGGAGGCAGCTTCTCATCACATCACATACAGGAAGGCGGGTCAAGACAAATTGAATCTAGTCCTCCAAGGACGGCAGGAAGCAGCTTATATATCCTTCCAGGTCTCATCCCAGTGATCAGCCCCTCCTGGATCCAGGTGTGGAAGGTGTGATAAGTACACGCCGTTAATCCTAGTTTATACAACATCAATCCAAATTACATACTATTAATCCAATCTACATGCCTGCAGTCCACCCCTCCAGACTAGGCCCCAACCTCCCAACAGCGCATGGTTCCAGACAATCTATAACATTTAAATATATGAGACTTTTGGGAGACATTCCAGATCTAAGCCACAATAGCTACCAATAATTTTTCCTAGATATTTCATTAGGGCTGATCAAAGTAGGCACCTGCTCATAAACAATGTAAAGTTCTCAATTACTAAAAACACTATTTGGCTTAGCATTCACACTTCTGTATAGTTGGGCACCTTGTCATTCTTTATGAGTTTCTGAACTTTTGACTTGCCTGTGCTCTAGTTAGTGAAGAGTTCTCTTGAGCTGGGAATAAAATATATTATGTAGTTAAGGTGCATAAGTGTCAATGTTTCCTTTTAAAATATTTTATAATATTTGAAACACAATTATTCCCAAGTTTAATAATTAAACAAAAAAAACTTTTTGTCTGTTTATTGACCAAAAATATCAAATGCCAGTCTTTATAGGTACATGCGCACCGTTGTGTTGAAGTAAATACTATCAGTATCACTGTTTTTTTTATTTCCAAGTCCCACAAGGGCCCGTGCACGTGTCACATAGTGGCTCATGCCACTGTCTGTGTGGTCAGTGCAGGAGGCAGAGTCATCATAACACTGCACCTGCGCCTGCAGTGTTCATTTGTCATCTCTGAATTGAACACTGGAGGACTGTGCAATTGACTGATTGAAAAATAAGTAGAAATTACCTAATAAAGGAAAAAGTTTGCTATCCTGTGGGGCCACATTAGTAGCTGTGCAGGGTTGGAGGCAGCCTGTGGCCTCAGGATAGACAGGCCTCCTTTAGAGCAACAGTAGTGCATGGAGACACTACACAGCTCTTCTCCAAGCACTGCTGTAGCTGCCAGGCTTAAGGTGCAGCTCCTTCTGTTTCCTTGGCTTGGAACTCCCACGTCTGTTCCTTCCTTAGTCCACGGACTCACTCATTGTCTGTTGGGATACAGTGCAAACTCAGTATCTATGATAGATGTTATGAGTTAAACTCACCGGCAAAGACCTGTATAATTCCAGTATTCCAGAAGCTAAGGCTGAAGATCACAAGTTCGAGCCCAACCTGGGCAACCTTATGGCTTATGAAGATCTTGTTTAAAAATCACATATAAAAAGGGCTGGGAAAGTAGCTCAGTGTGAAGACTGTGGGCTGTATTCTTGGCACCACAAAAAAAAAAAATAGAGTAAAAGGGAAAAAGAGGAAAATAATCCTAAAGCACATTGCACATATCCAGACATGGCCCTCATGCCTTAGAGCCCTGTAAATACTTGCCCTTTTGTCACTGAGTTTTAGAAGTTTAGTTACCTGTTATTCACACAGAATTGTAACATTTTGGAGATAGACTATTTCATTATAAATCTTTACAACCCAGAGACACTTATCAGAGCACATTTTAAAAAACCAATTAAAAGTGTCTTTTAATGCATGGGGGAGTTAAATTACTACCTGTGGAGCATGCTCCTGCAAGGACGTTATTCACCTCTATATCAGCAGTTCATAGCTTGGGGCAATTTTACACCTGCTTTGTCCTGGCCAGCATATTATATCTCTGGAGATATTTCTGGTTCCCACAACATAGGTGAGGGAATGCTATTGGCATTTTGTGTGTAGAAAAGAGGGGTAGTATCCTTGTGTGGTGGTTCATGCCTATAATCCCATCACTCTGGGAGGCTGAGGTAACAAGACCACAAATCCCAGCTCAGTGTGGGCAACTTAGCAATTTACCAATTTTCTCAAAATAAAAAAGGGGCTAGAGTTAGCTGAGTGTGAAAACCCTGTATTCAGTTCTCATAACCAAACACACACACACACACACACACACACACACACACACACACACACACACACACAAACACACGGAATCCTATTAACCTTGCAATACACAGGAATTCTTCCATACCAAATGATTCTCTAGTACTGAATGTTAGTAGTAACAAACTCAGAAAGTTTTGTTCTAGGTTAGGGAAGCACTCTTGTTATCATCAGCTTAAGAATGAATTCATTCAGCCCATGTGCAGATTAATGTTCATACCAACCTTATTGCTTTTTATTAACACTGAAATTAATGTTGATAATTTCTCCATAAATACCCAAACTATAATTTGTACTATAAATTTAGTCCCTAATCATAAGGGAAATCAAAATGACACTGAGATGGACGCTCATACTGATCAGGTGGGCCATTATCAAAACAGGCAAACAATAAGTGTAGCCAAGAGCATAGAGAAATTGACACACTGATATGTTTTCAGTAGGAGTGAATGCAGGACAGGCACATGGAAAACAATATGGAGATTCTTTGACAGACCACAGTAAGACCACCTTATGGTCATTAATCCTACATCTTGGTATTTGTCCAAAATAACTGAGGTCAGAATTTCAAAAAAAAATATTAGCACTTGTATGTTTTTATATTAATAGTAGCACTATTTATAATAGGATGTGAAACAACATAAATGTCTATCACTAGATAAAATTGCAGGCAATGCAATACTAATGAGCATTCACTATGTCTTTGTCAGGAATGCCTGACATTTTTTTCTTTTTTTATTTCTCTCTTTCTTTCTTTTTTTGTCAAAAAGAAAGCGATAGCAAAAGGCAGCCCAAATAGTTTCTCAACTCTGAGTTAGCAGATCCTCTGACACCTTTACAATATGTGGTGGTTATTTATGATACATAGGTTTCTAGTTTCAAATGATACGAAAATTATTCAAATCAGTATGTGTGGAATAGCTTTAACAAATATTTCAGATAAAACAAATTTAATGTACAGTTATGTTTTTTTTTTTCTTTTAAATTGGCTATTAATGTGTGAGCCTTCTACTGGGTCAAGCTGCTTTTACTGGCTGGGTCCTTCCCAACTAGTTACTGGTGGAGGCTTGTTTTGATTGTAATTTCTCTCCCTTCCCTCGTCAAAGTTTCATGACCTTTAATATCAGATGCATATTTCTTGGTGTTTCTTACCGCAAGTTGGTCGTGAGCAGAACGATGTCTTCTCACCCAGCATCTGGGATATCTGGCACCTGGATCTCCTATTGAAGGTCATGTTAGGAATAAAAGACCAAGACAAGTAGAAAATTGTTTTTTTCAGACTGTTGCCCATCAGTATTACTCAACATGCCAGTATGCTTAGTAATGAACAACATCATCTAACCCAAGGATTAATAATTACTTGGAATATTATTTAACATCTCGGTGTACATCAGTTTTCTTTGGTGTCTTTCTTATTCTTAAATTATTTTGTAGGAATTTGACTTTTACAAACTGGATAGGTGGCATACTCTGAAAGCCAGAGTCTATCGGTCAAATAGCCATCTATTTCCATTTGTTGTGCTGTTTACGTGGCTCATTGAAGGAATTGATTAATGCTATCAAAATATTTTGACAGTTTAATCAGTAGCAGAGGGATAAATGGCATTAATGTCTGTCATATTTTCAATGTGATTTGAATTTGGTTGTGGCCTCCGGGATGTCATTTGGATCCATTTTAATTTCATCACAGGGTCCAAACAGTACCTACGAATGTGTATATCTCTCAATTGTCAGGATGATGGTTAGAATTAATGATTCTCAGTTGAAAATTAAAATTCAGTGAAACACATTGAAAGTTGAAAATAGGTTTAGAGATTATAAATGCACATTTTAAAGAAGGTGGTCACTAATAGTTTTGTGGACAGAAAAGACAGATCTTGTGGGAATTCTTGGTAGTACAGCTTTCAGGCATTAAAATTCTGATTCCATATTGCTTGTTCTTTTACATTGGAGCAGATGTCAGTTTCATATGGATTCTGAATATCATCCAATCTGTTCTTCAAATATAAATGTAATTACTGGTCAATAGTTTTAGATAATTTATACATCTGCTGAAGTCATGGAGATTTTATTAATTATCTTGAGTTCTGTCTCTCTGGAAAGCTGATGATTTGAAATCATGGTACACTGAGTGAAGTCACCCATATTTCTAATCATAGCTTGGGGAGATGAGGTATGGATAGTGCCCAAAGTCATTGCTCACAAGCCCCTGTCATAATGTTCAGATACAGAGATTTTATTTTGAAGAAAGACTTTGTGCACCTATGTGAAGGATAAGAGAAGGTGGAATGTAAAAGATATAAAGCTTACAGTTCAATTGGCTACAATAAATTAACATTCTCAGTCATTGAAGACTGTGGAAGTCATAAAATTCAACTTGCTTCTGTTAGGGCAATGAAGAAATAATTTTCAATGTTTTTTCTAAATGTGATCCTCTTGTTTTCACTAATGAATTTGTTTGCTGTTTGAAAAAAAATATCACTTGGAATTTAACTGAAGTGAAGTCAGTAAGTATTGTGGATTAATTCTCCTCCTCCAGGTCCCACTACAACTATTGAGATTCTAGCACTGCTCCTACGGCTGAGGTAACTAACACAATATATACTACCGCCAAGTAGCTGTGGGCAGTTTGCAGACAGGATGAAGCAACAGGGGTCTTATTTTCATTTGTGTTTGCAGCCTCCACAGAGCTGAGGATCTTAGACCACATTGCTTTGTGTGAAGTCAGCCTCGTCTTTGGTAAAACCATATATATTTTATATCCTACATTCATCTTTTCTCTTAGTCTTTGCAGTAGATACAAAAGGTTTGCCTGAGTTTATCCAGATTATACTGATATTTTAAAAAGTCAAGGAAATTATCCAGGTCTTTGCATTTTAAATTTAAAGTGTCTGATGGTAAAAGCAATGCATTTTAACATTTTGCTGTGCCCCCACCCCCTTTATTGTTGTTGTTATTTTGATTCTTTTCTCCAAAGTTTTTTCTTCCTAGACTGACATCATTATCATAATATTAAAGGCATGGATTGGTGGCATGACAAATTAGACAAACACACCATTAACATACCCACAGTGGTGGCCATTTAGCATAGGATAGGACATTGGCTCCTAGTAGAAACAAAGTTTCTGAGGGCCACATGAAGGAATTAGGAGAGAGAGTGGCTATTCAAAATAAGGGTGCAGTGTCCAAGCCAGATGACATCATCCCTTGTGAGGGCAAGAACCTCATGGTAAAAACAAAAGCATTCTGAAAACAACACAGTTTTCTTGTCCCCCATGAAAGCAGATTGAAGATACCACACCTGGTGGTAGTAAAACTCAGTCTACAACTTTACAGGTGACTCGCCGGCTCCTCATCGGGTGTGGGATGGGAACTGAAGCACAATGACAAGAAAACAAAAATGGGACATCAGTCGTGGCCTGTGCTATTAGCAATGCTGCCTGTTTGGATCTGTGTAAAAGTAGAATAAAAATCCCATCATTGCTTTGGATAGGAATTAGCTGCAAGAATAACAAAGCTCAACTCAGTGAGGAGCTATTCATGTTGCTTTTGTTTCCTTACTTCATACAATCATGCTTATCACAGACATTCTACATGCAATGTTTCAAAGTGTTATTTAACCACAATCATCCCTTTGGCTAGTACTTGAAAATGTTTATGCTAAAACAAAAAAAAAAAGTATGCTTGCCAGATCTTGAAAATCAAAGTAGAAGATCAATGAGATATATAATGGACATTAACATTGTTTCTTTATTTTTTCTTTACTGTATGTGTCAAGGTATAAAATCTCAGGTCTGTCATTAGTTAGACAATCATTCTGGAAGCTTTCTCTGTACTTGCTATCGTGGTACAACAGTGTGGCATGCTGGTCACATGAGCACCGGACCATCTTTCATCTTCCCAGGAGAGCATTTGGTCCACATGGCAATCTGGCTTGCCCTGGACAATATTTGACTGCCAATTATGTGGAAAAATGGAGCTCTATGGAAGATGATAAGACCACACAGTTCTGAAATTTCTTAAGCTCTAAAGATATTGTAGAGTAAATTATGAATAAAATGTTATCTTGAGTTATCTGTAACAAAGACACATCCTTTTGTATAGCACAGTTATTTCTATTGTTTCAGCAAATCTAGTCAATTCTGTTAATGTTTTGGAAAACTGTGGTTATTCAAATTAAAACATTTTTTAACTCTCAGGCATTGGTTATTATTATTGCTATGCTTTCAAGTTTCTGAGAAATACTGGTGTGTGAAGAGCTGGGTTTCACTTAGCAGTTCAAACAAATTTTATTATTGCTTCTTATCATTAGTCAATCTTTGAGTCAAGCTGGATAGAATCAGGGGGATTTTTCTAAAGATGTTTGTGTTGATCATCAAATGTGCTTTTGTACAATTCCCCAAATTGAAGCTTTTCAGCCTATTGGCTATTACTAACATGTGACATAGTTTCAGTTAGGTTTCTGAGTATGCAAAATCGTATGTCACAGCAAAACCAAATTTGTGGTACATGAGATGCATCAGTAAGTAGATGAAATATTGTTGCTAAAAATATGGATTTTTAGAAGCATCAATACCAAGTGCCATGTAATTTTCAGATGACAGTTTGACATTGGTATGATAAGGAAAGAAACGGCCACGAATAACAGAAATAATACATGTGTGCATAAAGTAAGAATAGTTTGAAAGCAGGGAATTGATAAAACTTAGGTATTCAGTGATTGTTTTGTAATATGCAAATCTAGCAAGGCATCCTAACTTGTTGTTTTTTTTCTTTGTTCCATTTATTTCCTGAACTAGATTTATATTTTTGAAAATAATATCTACTATCAGCCTGATATAAAGAGCAGTTCCTTGCGGCTGACTTCTTCTGGAAAAGAAGGAATTATTTTTAATGGAATTTCTGACTGGCTATATGAAGGTGAGTTGAACAGATTGAGTTTCAAAAGAATACAAATGACATATTTTAGAAAAAATCTCCCAGCAAAATCTGTTCATTCCAGAACCAGGCTTGCTGTGCTGTTTCTCCTCTTCATTTCCTGTCAGTATTGCCTTCATGCTTTTGTGTCATTGTATGTGCTCACAGTTTGCCTGATTGCGGATTACACCAACTTACATGATTATAAATTTGGCTTTTATATAAGTTTATGCACATGTAGACATAAATAAAAATACATATATATCTAATTTATCTATCTGTCTATCAGTCTATCTTCATTCAGGCTAGATAGATTTTATTTTTGGTAACAATTAACTAATGAAAGTGATTAGTTACCTCACATCACCCTGGATTTAGATGGTGAATTTTTTAGACTTTGTAGAAAGAAGAAACAAAAGCCTTTACCCATCAAAAAAATGCTTGAAAGCCACTCGATTTTAGTCGTTCCCTTTAGGGACTCTCTGTCACATTTTGAAAGTCACTGCACAGTGAAATTAATAAAGCCTACCTGCAAAGCTATTTCCAATAACTATCGGGTAAAGTTTTGGTAAAAGCTGAGAATATAAAAATGAACCAGCTGATAAAAATATCTGTCCATGTTTGGTCATTTGCTAATCATCTGCTGAGCTCCGGGTCCAGATTGCCTTGGGGAAACTCAAAGGCAGAGTTTAATACCAAGGTTTCAGACTGTGCAACTGATCTTGGCACAGTATGTCAAGTCCTGAAGTAAGTTACTCTATTTCATTACAACTCGTTAAACTAGAAATCATCTAGAAAATCAGTTTTATTTCTCTAACAATATGTGTAAGTGCAGTCTACCTAGCTCAGATTTGCTATTTTTAATTCTGTAAACTTAGGATTCCGTAGAAGAGCACGGAAGTGAGACTTGGGCCATTCTGGCAACTCTCAAGCATTTTCCTAAAGGAGGAATTCTTTGAGTTGAGCCTGAAAAATTCAGAAGTGTTGCACATAAGAATAAATTAGGAAGGTAAATCCATTGAGAGCTCAGCAGCTTGAAAAAAAATGCAAAAGGAGTTAAAACTTACTTGTATCGTGAAAGTATAAAATTGGAGACAAAGACAGGAAGTAAGCACCACGGGACAGTGACCTCTAGCAATGATCTGGGATTCCGGTTGTTTGCTGCTGGTGACTAGGTCCTGGTGGCTGTGGCACGGAGCTGGGATCTAATAGTGGAAAGGGCCGGTGAGTAGCTATGAGGGTTTTTCTGTGTTCTGATAGGGGATAAGAAGCAATGGAACTAACACTGAGGCAGTCAGAAGGAGAAAAGTTACTGAAATTGACGAGGCGGTAAAATAGATAGGTCATAGTGGCTGCAGATGAGGGGCGTGCCAAAAGACAAGGATGACCATGGTTGGGGTGACAAGTAAACACGGAGGGGCGGCACAGTGCTCACTAACAAGGAGCAGTGGGCCAAGGGGTGGGGCTATTGTAAACGTGGGCATCCTTAGCATCAACTAGGTGTGTCTTCGCTGTAGACTGTCCTGGTTTTATTGCTTTAAACCCTGATAAAAATGTTTTATTCTATGTCCTGTTGAGAAAGCTTTACACAGGCTATGGACATTCCATTTATAAGGGAATTTTAAGAAGAAGGATTACAGACCATTATCTAACAAAAATGTCTCTTTCTAATGACATAATAAGTATATATTTAGGCTAATAATAATTAGTAGTAGGTCTGGGAGGGAAGAAGGACAAATTTATACCAATTTTTATGAATCACTCTGCAGATGTAGTAGATTTCAAAGGAGAAATGGAAAAAATAATTGGTTACTCAGATTAAGATGAATACATTGGACTTTTATGTTTTAGGTATACCAGGGTATTCCACTTATATGTGGAATTTAATCTTGTAGATATACTCATTGAAGAAACCATGTTTCATGAGGGATAAGTGACTGGAAGATGGCATCAGAGTTATTGAGTGGCAGGGCCAGCATTTTCACATGTGTCTTCTGTTCCCAGAGGAGTGCTGAGCCACCAGTTTCTCTACATGTTGTGGTGTGCACTTTTCCTTGTTCCCTAAGACAGCACATATTTTGGGTTCTAAACCATCATATTCTACTGTCCACAGACTTACTCCAATTGTCAGTTCATTTGCAGAAGGAGCCCTGCTCAGGGTAACGATTGCTAAGGTTTGACAGAGGAACTTGAATATCCATCAATATTTTGCCTGTTGCCCTCAATCCATGCTTCACGTGTCTTAGTATACTATAATTTCTCATTATCACTTCGCTTGTTCAATGTGCAAGCACCTAGCAGGCACTAAGGCCTCTCCTTTCCGCTCTTCATGCTCATTGAAGTACACTGAACAGTTCTGAAGGACACATGTGCTTGCCTGTATTTGTCAATGCTGATTCCATTTATTATTTTACAGAACTCAGGTAACATGAGAATAATGTGTGGAAGACTCAGACAGAAATATGTAACATTTTTATTTTTTAGTAATATCAACATTTGCTTCTATAAATACCAAGAAGCTGGGGGGATGTAGGTGAGAAGAATCACATAAACAATAAGATATTTTAATGGCAATTTTTAAGAACATAACATAATCATTTTAAGATCAGGTAATTTGGAAGTGTATTGCTCCCAACCAAAGCACTAATATGAGGTATTTAAAAATCTTTAAAACCTTTGTATCTCTAATTTTATTATTGTTTAGTTTCTAAGGGAAATTAAAACTTGTAAAACATGATGTATTTGAAAAGGCTGGTGAAGGTCAGAAAAGTATAAAATTCCCAGAATGGGATACCATTTTAAACATTGCATATGCAGAAGCACATCTAATGTTATTCAGATAAATCTCTGTAATGTAATTGAAGAAGAGATCATATCAAAGTGCATTTAAAATATATTTTATTTAAAATAAAATACATAATTGACAAATTCTCAGTATTTAATCTGTTGGAGAAAATATTTTATTAATTTATGTAGAATAATATGTAGAATCACAAACTAATATTCCCAAATGATTTATAAATGTTTTAGATCCTCATTTAAAATATTACTCTTTTACTTTTTCCACATATAGTTGCCATGCATTATCTGAGAGCAGCACAGTGAGGAATAAGGATTTTCTGTGAGACCTGTACCATAGTGGAGTAATGCACTGTCAACACCTCTAATGTAATAAGCCATACATGCAACATGGCAAATAGTATAAACAGATGTCATGCCAGCATACTAAGTGGAACTTAACATCAGACTGAGCTCGATGTGGCAGATACTGGGGACTTAGAAGAAATGGTCCTTGAATTGAACTGCAAGAATGACAATAGAGAAGGGAAAGGGAGATTTTAAAAATAAGCAGCATACTTATTGGCAAATTGCTATTGTTACACCTTTTTTGTTTAATGGAAATGATGCAAGCTTCTTATTTTCACTTTATCAAATTTTGCCTTCTCTTGGACAATGAAGTTGTTCTCACTGCTAAGTCTTAGGGGATCACATAAATATATAAATAAATAAGTAAATATATAGGATTCCAAAACAATTGCTGAGTTTGCTGCTAGACCCTTGATAACTGTCACAAGAGCAAAACCAGTCAATGGGAGGAGGTAGACTAGCACTGCCTTAGAGAAGAGTGTAAGAAGTAAGAATATGTCATTTTTAAAAGAAAGTCGACAGTGACATGCAGAAAATACTGAGTCAGGGAAAGCAACAAAAGACCAACAGGGCTGGCAGCAACACTCACAGAGAATTCTGTCTAAATTGATTAACTATAGATGAAATAAATGAAAACAAAACAGCTCGCTTTTCAGAATAAGATGTTACTGTGCACATGATGCTTACTGTCTTAGGCTTCTGGGAATGTTTGTAACTATGTTTTTAAGTGTCTGTGACATAAAATCACATGTTTTAAAGTCTCCATCTGCTATGCAGTGAGATTTTCTAAATCTAAGTAGTAAAAATGATCAAGAGCAAAACCTACACTCAATTGGGAAGGAATGAAATATGTAAAAATAAAATATTTGTAAACAGGATAATGTAATTAACATAAGAAGTTTCAATCCTTGAGTAAATGCCCCTGTTAGTTGCAATTAAGAAAGTGTGTGCCTTATCTAAGACAACTGTTACTATATTATTAGAAGTTCTTTTATTTCTCTCCTCTCATTCCAGTCACCTTTATTTTTTCATATGAAGTGAGTCACATACCTCATTGTGTATATTGTTTTAGTTCTATACATTGCAGTCTCTTCTTTATCTGCTCTTCCCACATTTGCACTCTGGGATGTAGTTATTAATGGAATTTAGCACAAGACTAGATGATCTCCTGATTTGTGGTCTAGGTCTCCATGACATATGTGAACAAGCAGGGATTGGATAGTCATGTACTACATCAGATAGATAGATAGCAGATGAAAGATATAGAAATTTGTATTAAAATAAATATGTAAGATATACGTGTTGTTTTCTTAGTCTACACCTGTTTCTAATTACTGTATTTGTCATGGTCTCAAAAAGAAAGAGTTGACCTTTCCAATAAGATAACTTCAAGATGACGAATTTGCACACTTGTAATGGTAAAGATCTAGAGAAGCCACAAAAGAGAGTGTGTAATCTAAACTCTTAGCAGCCAAGCCCTTACCATCCCAGTGACCGTGGTAATGAGCCATTATCAGACAGAGGGAAAAAGCATGTGGAGGAAGCTGCATTGATAGGTAGAGTGACAGCGTTTAAAGTTCACAGCCAGCCTGAGGTGATTTTGCAGGTTGGAGCTGAGAAAATAAGTAACTTGGCTTAACTCTCTTCTTTCTAATCTCCTTCCAAAAGAGTATAATGATCCTGCCCTCTGGAAGCCATAGGGCATGGGGTCCCTCTTGATGTAGTTGCCACACATTAACTTTCTGGGCCAGAAAGCAGGTGTAAGAAAAGTGAATAGTGGATCATGGGTTCATGAAAAAAGATCCCATCTTTTTAACTTCTATTTCCTTAGAGCTTAAAATTATGCAGTGGTTCCTCAATTTCAGAGAACAGAAAAATAATTGCATGTAAATACAGATGCATGATAACATGGTGCTGTTTTAGGCTGTACCTCACTCTCCAGTCACTGGCCACAATCTGTTTCATCTGATAATATTTCCATGCGTTCTGTGCACATTGCCGACCATCCACACAATCCTGACTTAATTGCTTGAGTCTGTCCTTCCTCAGCATATGGTTCTCCTGAAATTATGATGGTAACTCAGAAATAGTGAATTCCAGGGCAGTTGAGGAAATCCAACACATCACCTAGAAAATACATATGCACGGTGGAAATGACAAGGACAGATATTTGTGGGTCACTGAGCCCACATCTCTACAGTTGGTTTCAAATAACCCTCGTTTATTTTAGAGGAAATTCTGCATTCTCACATTGCCCACTGGTGGTCACCAGATGGAGAAAGGCTTGCTTTCCTGACGATAAATGACTCGTTGGTGCCTAACATGGTTGTGCCTCGGTTTACTGGAGCGCTGTATCCCAAGGCAAAGCAGTACCCATATCCTAAGGTAAGCAATGTGGATGTGCTAGCTTGCTCCTTCTCTCTGCACCGGTCGTGTGTTTGGTTCTAAAACTGATTTAGGAATAGAAAAGAAACTTTCCTTACTTGTAGACAGATTCATCTATTCTGAGTTTGCACTAAATAGTCCAAACACAGGACTGGATAGAAAGAGGTGGCGTCTCCAGAGGATCTCCAGTGGTCATATGAGTCAGGGGTTGTGAGTTAAGGAAAAAGAAATCTAGCTTCTTTCAGGTGATTTCTTAAAGCACTTAATATAGTATATGTTAATGTGTATTATAAATCTTCTAAAAAATAACTAAGCATAAAGAATCTCCAGGAAGGAATAGACTAACCATAAAGAATCTCGATAAAGAATAGACTAAGCATAAAGAATTTATTAGTATTTGTGCCAATATCAGCATAATTTTGGCAGTGCGTACTCTGGAACATGGTTTATGAAACGCTGATTTTGAACCCTAACCTAGCCAGGGATAGTCAGAACAGATGAAAGAGTTGTATTGGGTGAAGAGAGCTTGCGAGTCCTACCCAGACAGTACAACTATTGTCAACTCTTGAAGGAAGCCTCTAGGAACTGACTGCAAAAACATTCCGCGAGTATACTGGTTTTCATCCAACTGTAGGTCATCCTTAATTCCTCAAAGTCTCTTTTTAAAACTCTTATTTCCACATGCTTTCATATAACAAAGAAAAAGGATCAGGATAAGACCCGCACCGCATGCCCCATCTTGATAGTCTAAAGATGCCTTGTCAAAAATTTCTAAAGTTCCTCTTTACACATTTTAGCGCTTAATTAGGTGACAAGGGTGCTTTTTAGAAGCTGTTTTGAACCATCTCTTTAAAGAGTTACACTTGTTTTATCCCAAACACAAGAGTTTTGTTGATTGCATTAGATGGATACAATTCCAGGCAAACTCCAAACGTAGCTATTCTGCCTGCACTGAAGTCCTGGTCTGGAGGGAGACAGGTCAGTCGCATGCTCCTTGCTCCTCTGACTCCCAGCAGGCTCCAGTTGTTCAGACCAGAAAGTAAGAAAGGCATAAGGAATAGGGAATAATTTGAATATTTTTTTTCTATAAGTTTCTGCATCGCCTTGCTTCCCACCATCACCCCATCTTCCTTCTGTAGTTTGTACAGCTCAAAGGAATCGGTCTCCATAATGTTTGAAGTGCTATTTTTAGGGTGATACTGGGCACAGATGAGCACATGCGTATACTCAAGTCTTAGTGGCCTGAAAAAAAAAATAAAATCCTTCCCAAAAGGAGTGAGGACTTTGTGGTTGACATAAAATAACATACCCATTAGCTACATCTTCACATTGGCTTCCTAATTATGGACCCATTGTGCTTTGAACTTGGAACTCTTCCAGGCCTTACCATTTTTACCAGTATCTAGACAAATACGCATATCTGAGGAAATTGAAATATTTCAGTAAAAATTCAGGAGTATCTGAACATAAACTTGGATACTTTATTATTTATTAATTTATTGTTTAATAATTTTATAAGTTGTTTAATTTGAAACATATGAATGTAAATTTGGATGCTTTATTATTTAATGATTTGTTGTTTGATAACAATACTTATTAGTTGTATAGATCACAAGTGCCCATAATACAATCTGTTTCTGCAGGGAGACACATTTTTTTTCATTTGGTTTTCATTAAAATATCCCATGTTTTACGAAAGGACAAACTGAGATTTTAAAAGGGAAGTTCTTTATATAAAAGTCAGAGCTATTTTAAGAAAAAGAAAATAGATTTATTGATTCTGTCCCTCTCAATAAAACTATATGAAGTCAACTTATATTTTAGAAGTCACAGATAAGATCAAAATGTCTCCTTGTCAAATTAGCAAGTATTTGCAAACCTTTGTTTGCTCAGTTTGGTCTGAATGGTTTATACTGGGTAGCATTGTTAATCCCACCCCTGCAATATGAAAATACACCAGGAAGAAGGTCTTGTTTTTGCAAGGACTTCTGCTGAACAGTTTTAGCCATGAAAAGGAAACATATTGTAGCACAGGAAAGAGACAGCACCCTACTCTTCAAATAGTTGTTGCTTTGAACACCTACCTGAGTACATAAGCCACGATAGTCAAAGAAAGTATGGGTTCCTGTCCTTGTTCTCAGAATAGGTTTCAGCATTATTTTGAGTATGTTACTATAATTTTCAGACTTATTGTTTTCCTCTGTAATTTTAAAAATGTTTTTAGGTTGTTTTCCCACTCCATAACCATTGTATTGTTTCAGTTTATTCCTATGTAGTAATCTCCTTTTTTTTTTTTTTTTTTTTTTGAGACAGGGTCTGACTCTGTGGTCCTATCTGGTAGTCGAAGGGAACCTCAAATGCACATCAGTCCTTCTGCCTTAGCATGTTAAGCGCTGGGATTACACACATGCGCACCATGCCTGGCTCATGTAGTAGTGAGAATCAAACCTCGGGCCTTGTGCTTGCTAGGGAAATGCTTCACCCACTGAGCTACACCTCCAGCCCCTATGCACTAAACTTTTAAAAAGTAATACTTTAGAAATTGAAGTACCACATAGAGTTTATCCTAAATCGTGCTTTAAATGAAACTAGTTGTAATTAGTGTAGCCAGTATCCAATGTGATCAAATTTACTAATGAAATACTTACACCAACAAGTGTATTTGTATTTTACTGAATTCAGCATGATTCAGAACTCATAAAATACCCCGTCATTAGCAATTCAGCAAAAAGAAATGTACTGTTCTATCTCAATAACCTCAGGTTAATCTTTTTAATTAAAGCATTATCTCGTTTAATGACAATTTAGTTGCCAGTAAAACAAGGTTAATTATTATTGAGGCTTGTGTTTCAGAATCATAGAGGAAGGAAATCTGTGGATTCACAATCTTTGTGGCAAATGTGACTATTAAAAGCAAATAGATGAACTCCTCTAATTCGCAAACCCACAAAATGCTTCAAATATTAAAAGGTACAAATGAACTTACTATGTGTGCTTAATTTCAAAACCTTGCAGAAAAAAAATAGAAAAAGATAACTGAGATTATAAAATGCTGAGCAGCTGACTTTTGCAGACAGCCTGCTGTTTTCACTGAGGTGTCTACTTTTGTCTGAGACTCATGTGTATAGGATGCTTCATTTATATTCATAAAGAAGCTAATTGGGATAACAGTGACCTAGCACAGGTATAGAATTATAGTACTACTGACAGAGAAAATTGCTTTAAAGACATGTCACCGGTGTGGTATGGCATAGTATATCTTAAATCATGCATCGTTGATAAGAGTTCACAGAAAGATCAAATGAATTTCTTTATTGCTTTAATTAATGAACTGAATAATAAAGATATAAGCATTTTCAATGACCAGAAGAATTAATGCTGTAATGATATAATTGTTTACTAATTGCAATGTTATTTTAGATCCTATAAAATCATATTTTGTTCATTTACACAAAATAACCTACATATTCTTTTACAAAAAAGAAACTTTATTTGACTCAAAATATCTGGCTTTTGATATTCTCAGAGAAGCACTCATCTCCAATAATTAAGTCAGTAATACTCAAGGATCTCAAGCATTGGCCTGTGGTCCATGCCAAGAAAATAACCAGGGAAAAATTTAGACCTAGAGTTCTCTGACTTACAGATAAAGCTAAACTAATTCTCAAAATATATATATTTTTTCTCCAGCATCCCCTGTCATAGTCCCATGCTAAAGGCAGGCATCAGTAGTCTGTAGTTTAATAAGCAATCAAGGTTGCTGAATGACCAGTGGAGGCTTCCCTCGGCCCCTGAGTCTAATAGGAGAGATCATGAAAGGATGAATGGATGGACGCGGATCCAGACGTGTATCAGTGCTTAACTGTTAAGCACATTTACTTTAAGCTATCTGAAAATATTGTTAACACACAGATATGGAGGCCTGCATGTAGATGCCAGTCTATTTCTGGGTCTGGATACAGGTCTCAGGTGAGACTATGAATTTGTTATTTCTAAGGTTCCAGATGATGCAGATTTATGGTGCTGGTCCAAGAACACATTGAATGACAGTGCTACATACTATTCTCAGCTGTCAATTTTAACATACTCGATGTAGCTACAGAAATGCTCAAATAAAACTTAAATAGGTAAAGCTATTAGGTAAATAGGAAAAGAATTAAATCACCAAATAAAAATTAAATTTTAGGGAGGAACATATCTAAATTAAAACTTTTAAAAGTAATATGAAAAGGGAATGCTTAATAGCAACTGTAAGCCAAACTGCCCAAAACAAACATGCCCAGGCCCTGGAGCATTTGAGGTAAAGGCAAATTTATAAAATGCAATGCGAGAGTGTTCAGTGTTAGGCAAGTTCATAAGATATCTCTCAAGAAATCCTTTACTATATGAATCATTTCCATTATCTCTCTTAATATTCACCATATTCCTGCAGTGAAGGCCTTACCTCACCCCTTTCTTTGACCCAACCCACAGTCGTGTGTGTGGCATATTACCACAGATATGTTAGTCTCTTTTGATACCCTAACAAAATAGTTTTTAAGGAGCTCTTTCTGATTTTAGGTGAAATATGTTACATCACTTCTGGTAATTACCTCACTAGATTTGTTAACACTAAGTCCCTGAACATGGGTCTTTCTGGGTAATCTTTAAATCAGTTTTATTATTCTGATTCGGTTTCATCATTTTGTTTTTAATTCAACTTACCTTTAATTTCCTTCTCTGTATATCTCACATAGTCTTCTCAGCCATGCCGCAGGGTAAGGCATATTGTTTAGAAACGCAATGAGTCTCTACTAAGCAAGTGATTGATGCTGGTTCACAGGAACATTTATTCATTCAGATTACTCGAGGTGTATTGGAGAAAGCACCTGTCCCTGCATTGCTCACAATGTATTGGGGACCATTGCCTGAACATAAACTGAGAGCTAGATAAGAGCCTTCTGCATGAACAATACCAGCTCCTTTGGTTATTAGATAATTCAGCATGCAGTTTGCTTAGCATTGCCATTTTCATCTGAAAATGCTTTATCTAAGATTATAGTAGATGCATTCAGTGAGAAATTTTATGTCGTGCCTCTGGCATATGCTATATGCAAGAAACATACTAGCTGCTATATTTGCTCATAATTTCTTATTTACTAGAGCTTTGATTCACTGAAATCAAATCGCACAGCCTCCTCTGCCTTTATACTGTTGATGCTAGTACTCAGGGAGAACAGTTTCCCCCATTCTCAGAAGCCAATTAAACAAGCAAGTTAGTATCAGTGAAGTTGAAAAAAAAAAAATCAGGCAGATTTAGGTAAAAAGAAGTCAGGCAGTTTTATGAATAAGTTAGTTATTATGGACTTTTAAACATGTGACATGTGCTATATATGGGTGAGATATCTTAAGTCCTACATATGGGTAGGATTTCTTCTCCTTTCTACCATCTTTTCTTTCCTTTTCTTTTTTTTTTTTCCTGTTTGTCTTAATGAGTTAAACTTCCCATTGCAGTGCATAGGCTGTGATGTGAGCAGTTGCATTTCACAGCCAGCCCTTCTGGTGCCCCTCTAGGGGAAGAACATAGCGACACCCCTAATGAATAAAGTCATCCTGACTTCCTATCACCTTTAATTGTCTGACTAAAGTGCTTGAGAAGCAGCAATCTGCAAAAAACAATTGGAAGCAATCAAGTTGTTGAATTTAAAATCATTTCTACTTCAGAGAAATTAAACCTTTTCCCCATAACACAAAAAAAGGAGTCAACATGCCTTCTCTTTCTTCTTTTCTCAATATAGTCTAATGCTTAATGTACTTGCATTACAACTTTCATTTTCTCAAAGGCAGGTCAAGTGAACCCAACAATAAAATTATATGTTGTAAACCTATATGGACCAACTCATACTTTGGAACTCATGCCACCTGACAGCTTTAAATCAAGGTATGCAATTTCAATTTCACTTTTACGGGGAAATAGATATTTTCAATCCAATTATCATTTTGTTGCAATTTAGCAAGAGATGTGATCAACTCAACTGTTCCACTTGGAAATGAAGCTGAGGTTGCCTCCATTAGTGAGAAATGAAGTCATTCTGGATGTCTGGCTGTTCCCAAAAAGCAGTTCATTCCAAGGTGATTAGAGCTCCACAAATGATGAAAACTATTGATAGAGAGAATTGAGTCTCCTATGGGAGACGTGACAGAGATGAGGATAGAGGGTAATTTTCCATTGAATTTTCTTCCAGCAAATACTTGCTCCATTTTTTTAAATTGGCATTCTTTAAAAGAATATTATCTCCATGATATTTGTGTAGGTTTTTCAACCTTCTAGTCACAGCTTGCTAGAAATTCTCTACCATTTTTCTCCAGGAAGAAAAATTTAATGAGGTTTTATTTCAGATTATCCTACTTCAGAAGACTTATATTTAAGAAGTTTGAGTATGGAGCAAAGACACACATTTATATTTATATATGTCAGAAACAAAAATTTAATATTGGCAAAATCTTCAGTAGTGAATAATCAAATAATCATGTGTATTTTGCAAGCCTGATTTGTCTCAAACTTCAAAAGAAAATTTCTTTCAAATGTTTCAGCCCTTTGGAAATTTACCACAGCTCTGAGGATGGGACAGGCAGCTGACTTAGGAAAATAATTTAATATTGTATTGAAATATACAAATATGCCAGGCTCAAAATTTATTTTAATGATATTTTAATCAATGTCTACTACAAATTTCAAATATTGACATATTTCAAAAATTTTATTCCAACTAGGGATTTTTTTTAATATGCAGTGTATCCTGACATGAATGGAAGATTTTTATTTGGAAAGTTAATAAAAATTTGTAGACTATTTACATTGAAATCTCTCCCCAAAACCCATCAGAAAATGGTTTTTGTCTTTATTTATTTATTTATTTATTTATTTATTTATTTATTTATTTTTGTTGATGAGCAAGATGAAAACCAAAAGGAATAAATGGTTGACCTAGAACCTTGGGCTAGTTGGTAACAAAAGTAAAACAGGATGAAGGCCCATGTCATCAAGATCCTGAGCATTCCATTCATGTGAATTGGGACCATCCCAAGGATGGATGGACTGGGCTGATGTTCACACTGCAGCATGGTTACCAAATCAACCAGAAACTTGCATTTTAGAGCTGGATCACCACCTATGAATGGTGTTTTCATAAGTAAAGAAGTTATAGGAACTATTTTCATTTTTCTCTGAGTTATCTCATCTTCAAAATTAACAAAAAAGTACCATGGACAAGAAGTTTTTGAGTCATTTGTCTGTTATAACTTCACCTTGGACTGGTCCCTATATCTCTCTTGGTGCCAGAATCCTCCAGCATAAGTTAATGATTTCTAAGTTCAGCCTTTATTTTTAAGTCTTTAAAATGCAGATCATGTTCTCAATGTAGGTTTCTTTCTAATAGAAGCCAATGATTACTGGTGTTGATTTTCTTACCTATCTTTAAGTTTAAATATAGATTTTTTCACTAGGAATACACTGTCTCCACAACTTTCCTATTAAATCTATTGAATACCCCATTGTTTCTTTTTGAGTTTGTATTGTGTTTATAACGTAGCTTCCCATTGCTCTTGAAAAACTGCCTTGTTTGTAGCAGAATACCTAAAAATTTACTCCATGACAATTTATGTGATTTGTATACTCTTTAAGTAGCTATTGTATTTTTATAATCTCCAAGTTAATTTTATAACAGCAATCATTAAGTAGCTATATTATATTGTGCAGAGCAACTATAATCATTTTCCTTATTTTTTTCCCCACCTCATTCAGAACTCAAGTAGGAGTACTTCTTAGCATTCTTTGATAAAATCACTATGGTGACAAAAATAATTAAATATACATGAGTATGCCAATATAGGGACAAAGATTAATAAGATAAATACCGGAAGATGTTCTTTTAGGACTACCTTATAAACTATATTGCCTGACCCTCCACTCCAGAGGACAAAATTTGTTTAAATTGAAGTGATTGGGTTATTTTAGTATATTTATTTTGATGATCAATTTATTTATTTATAAAAATATGATAATAAATTTATAATTATAGCAGGAAAGGACTCCAAGTTAGCATTATCATTTGGTAGCCATCCTTTAATGAAGTATTTATGGTTTAGTCCAACACTGTAAAATAAAAATATTTTAATTCATTTTGTGCCATTAAAAAATTAAAATAATAAATTAACCTGGGGAAGCCCATAGTTTCGTTTCTTCTTGATTCTACCTTCACAAGGTCCCTTCATTTTATTAATCAATACTTATTTATGCATGCACGCATGATTCATCCAAAGACACCTCAAGCAAAATTAGACAATTTACGTGGCCATTTCATCAACAGTAATTCGGTTCATAGTCTTCTTATCACTGTTCAGTTCATCTTTTTTTAAAATTATGGCCTGTTGAATCTGAAAGGAAGATGGAAGTATGATCTCAGATAATAGCCTTTCTTCAGTATCCCCAAAATCAAAAACAGCAGGAGTTAGAAGAGTCCTCTCATCTTGAGGAGGAGATAGTTTACAAGTGGTTATGCTGTGAATTTAAATTTGAAAGGATTCAGAAAATTCAGGTCTGAATTTAAAAACATATGCTTAAGTTCTAGTGAAGAGACTTTTTGATAATGAATTACACAAAATTTTATTTGAAAAGTTAATAAAAACTTATAGACTATATACGTTGAATCCTCTCCGCAAAAACCTAGTAGAAAATGTTTTTTGTCTTTATTTTCTTAGTTGATGGGCAAGGATGAAGCTCACAAGGAATAAATTGTTGATCTAGAACCTTGGGCTAGTTGGTAATAAAAAGTAAAACAGGGGTAGGTTAGTGTTATATTCTTTTCAGGAAATAATGCATTAGCCTTTGTGTTCAGACCTTTTCAAGATGAAGACTGAAAGTCCTGATTAGTGTTCATTAGTTTCTTCCTACTCTGTATCATTAGCATAAGTTTACTTCTTTGAAGGCTTTCTCTAGTCACTCGCCTTGTGTATGTCATGTCATCCACCTGCATCACTGGTGTAGTCTCGGCATATTGCTCCTTTCACTTTGAGCTTGACACTGTCATGCTTTTTCTTCCTTTTTCATTAAAGTATAACTGGCCTATATCCCTTTTTTATTCCAAGGCAGAATCTAATTAACAAATTTATCTATGTTTATGAAAGCACCCCAATTAATCCTTCTAATAAGTAATGCATAGTCATTAACAAAAGGTTCTTGGAGGACACTAGCTATAAGTTAGTCATGAATGCCATCACAATACACTTAGGGGCAGAATTTCTGGGCTATTGAAAAGAGAATGATCTTAGAGTAACTGCATGTACAGAGAGATTATGCTAGATACACACAGTAGTGAAAAAACAGACAGCCAATGAAAACACGGGTGTGACTGCTAACATACCTGTCTGCAGGTGATGCTGGGGCCTCCATTTCACATCCCCTTGTGAACAATTAGATCTCCTGTGCCAGACCACCCAGCTAATGGAAAGTCTGTTGACTTGAGTGCAATCCCTCTAACCCGCTTGTCTCTGTCTCTGTGGCTCAAGAGGACCAGACCCTTGAGGACTTCCTGGGTAATCCAGAGCCATGGAGACTAGGAACAAGCAGGAAAGCCACTTATAAGAAAGGGACACTTCTGCTGGCCACTGGTCGTGGAACATCAGATCTAATGTGTTCATGAGATGGAGTTCCAGCAGGACAGTCACATCTGCAGCATTTCCAGGTAAGGGCACTACTAGATCTACTCCTTCATTAAAGAAAAGCTAAATATTTAGGTGCAAACAGAATATGTCATTATGAATCAAAGGGAGACATGCACTTAGGATTCTGGGAAAAGGAAAGAAGGACCGTAACGAGTGACTTCATTAGTGCATGTCTTTTTCCTCTCCGTGTATTTTTCAAACTCGACTTTATGATCCGTTCTGTTTACTTCCAACACCTTAACATATAAATTTCCATGCTTGGAAATTGCTCTTTGAGAGACATTGTAAGTTCAGTCTTGAAGAGAACTCTTTTCATACCGTGGTTAGCATATCCAAGGTCAACCTTGAGTATAAATAAGGTGTACATACTGAGGCATCTCATATCAAATGAAGTTTATCTTACTAACATGAGGTAAATTATTACTTATAAACCCAAAGTAATTATGATATTAAAGTCATATGAATGTATGTCTGCAAACTTGTAATTTTTAATCATTTTATATCTAAGTTAGTATCCCCTTCTAAACACAGTCATTCACCAGATTTGTGCTTTCCAAATATCAAATGAAATTGATATCAAATTTTTGGAAGTCTCTGTTGCCATCACAGGTAATAGATGTTAGTGTCTGTGGAGAACATTGCAAAGACTTTCTAGCAGCATTTCACTTGAGGAAGAGTACTGGAGATGAATATTTAAATTCTGTTTTATTGTTATTTAATTTATGTTCTTTCATGTTAGCTTGTAATCTCATTTTTCATAAAATGTATAACTCACTAGCTAATTAAGACAAATAACTACTTGGGTTTGAAAATCAGCTATACATCACTTCTATCTAGTCATTTTTTAAAAGAAGAGCCTCTTATTCTTCAGCTGTTGCTTAGTGTTTATAAAACTGGTATTAATTTTTAAATCTAATTTTTGAATAGTTTTATTCCTAAAGTTCAAAAATACATATTGTTAGAATTCAATATCTCTTTTCCAGTTGTTTATATGGTATCAGTTTTCCTTTCCTTCAAGTTAAATTCTCTTAGTAATCTATTTAAGCATCATTAATACTTTTATTTTATGCTTTTTAATATTCATAGTGCTAAACATAATCATGGATATACAATAGATTAGTCTAACCAAGACAGCAAATGTGAATCTGGAATTGTTTTCAGGAGAATCACAGACTAATTGATTTGACCAAGAGTTTTCTCTAACTGGCTGTTTATTTTAGACTAAATGTCTTTCTTAACTATGACCTCCTTGATTTCTAGGCAACTTTTGAACAAGGTTCAGCTGGTTGTGACAGTTGACAAATGTCTCAAAGAGAATGTTGAAGAAAACATGGGAGGTCTTACTGTGTGAGAGGGCATGCTTGCCTTTCTGCTGACGTGTTACTTCTGAGGAGTTAACAGATTTTGTAGAGGGAGTCATAGCAATGCTAGGAGTGTAACGTTCATGTAGAGTCATACCTAACCCAGGTGCATCTAAGAATAGATGATTTGTAACACCAGATCATTTTTTTCTGTAGGCAATTTTTCTAAGTCATATAAAATTGGTTTAATTAATTGAATAGCAATATCTGTAAATGGTGCTTTCAAAGAACTTCTAATGCAACTCATGTATTTTGAAAGTGGGTAACTTTATAGAAAAGTTGTTTGCCTCTGTTTATCCTTAATCGTCACTGATAATTATGTTTTGTTGCTGGGAACTTTGCAGTATGTTATTTTCCAAATATAAATTCTACACTGGCTAAAAGGAAAGCATGCAATTTTTTTTCCTGAGTGTCTGATCCCCTTCAAAACATTAGACACTTCATTAATTACCTTTCTTAGATGCAAAAATCTATAGCCATTGGACACCCACTGTTTGATTTTTTTTTATATTGTTTCAAGTAAATGTGATAACTAATAATATTGTAAAAAAGTACACATTGTGAGTAAAAATTGAGACTGAGTGTGGATAAACAACTGACGAAAACCAAAACAAATCAATCTTATATCGATAGGCAAAGTCTTCACATGTGAAATGTGCCACATGAAGATCACAATTATTAAGCCAAGGTTAAGTTTTTGTCCTTGAAGCAGCTATCAATTGTACCTTTCAGAAATAAAATATAAAATGCAACTTGTCGTAAACATATATGTTTATGTGTATGTATATGTATTATGCATATTATATACATATTTTGTGTGTGTATTAGTACTGATCAATGAATATTATAGCATATGATTATTTTTGAAGAACTGTATACTTTTAGAAATCATTCTTTCTCAAATTTACTCACAGAATTTTTGTATATTTATATGCATATACATGCATCCTATTCTCATTTATATGTAAATATTTAAAGGAGTTACGTGTATATATTATTGAAATCATATAGAGAGAGATATATAAGTATCAATGTACATTAAATAGAATTCTTACAATATTTCAGCTATACTTGAATATAAAATAACTATCTGTTATTAGTGATATGCAGATTCTCTGACTCTAAACATGGATTTCATTTCTTTTCTGAACTAGGGAATACTACATCACCATGGTAAAGTGGGTAAGCAATACCAAAACCGTAGTGAGATGGCTGAACCGGCCTCAGAACATCTCCATCCTCACTGTCTGTGAAACCACTACAGGTGCTTGCAGCCGAGTGAGTATAATTTACTTTTCTTTTTATGTCTCAAATGAAGTCCCTTTGCCCTGCATAGGGAAATCGTATACAAAGCCTTGAATATTTACTTCCAAGGGTGGTAAGAAGAGCAGATTCAGTCTATTAAAGCATGCATTTTAATACGCAAAGCTTTCAAACTTCGAAGGGAGCAGTACCAAGAACAAGTAAAATAGAAAAAGTCAGCTTTTACAAAATAAATGAAGTCTTATGCAGGATCATGCATGGATGGTCTAAGCCATGTTTCCCCCTAATAAATGACATAACCATCATATCATACCTTGTGTTTGGTTACCATGAGACTGCAGGAACCTCCTTCCTGTTTCTTCCAAACACACTTTTTCCTTGTGGGTCAAATAAGTCTTACAAGAGTATTGCTGTCCTTCATTTAAGTACAATTACAAAAAAGAAAAAAAAAAAGTCGCATGAGCCAATGTTTCAAAAATAAGTTATTTTTCAACTTCTAAAATCAGTGGTAGAACTTACAGCAGTAAATTCAATGTGTGCCGTTTTTACGGTTCTGGATGGAAGAAACGGGACAATCAATGTAAACTGTCATATTACATGCTTGTTAATTGGATAAAGGGTTATCAGAAGTGAATTCTAATTTCTGTCATGGAAAAAATGAAAAAAATTTCACCAGACTACACTTTTTATAATAAACGGTAAAATTTTAAAAATGTATATTTAAAAAATCTGTTTTAAGTTAATAGAAACAGGATATTCTAGGTAAACCCCTCACCATTGTACTATAATCACAGCTCTTTGCTAGTGATTCTTTTGAGACCAAGGCAAGGACATGGAGCCCAACCATAGCCCAACGTTCTCCCATACCAAATAGGTGGGCAACGTGGGATCACACTTTGAGAGTCTTCTGGTGATTGGGTTTATAGAATAGGAACAGAATTTGGATCTATATAGAAATGAGCTCTACCTTTCTGCGGAGGCCATATCTTAAAGTCTTTGGCTCAGCCCTTAGCTGCATGTGCACACGATCTGCCTTCGCATTGTTTTACAGAATACAACTACTAAACTCCATTGAAGCAGGTGTAAAGAGGGTAGCTGTGTGGTGTTAGGACACCCTGGAATCCTACGCAGCAAAATAGAAACATCTCCCTGAAACCCTCAGACACTCAGCTGGAAACACAGGAAAAGAAGGGTGCGAGGAGGAGGGTTTTTACCGATGACTTTTAAATAAACCTCAAAACAATACTTTGAAGGGATCCAGTTTTTCTCCCTTTAACTTAGTAATCCGAACAGTTTACTTTAAAAAATGTGGAGAAATAGAAAATACAATTCATTTGCCTCCTTCAAAAATAAAAGCAGCTAGTTTCCAAAGGTAATGATACTGGAATTGCCAAACACAGAATATTTACAATATTTAACAACTTAACAAATGCCCCTAGTAACTA
Organism: Ctenodactylus gundi; assembly: GCA_004027205.1. Lineage (NCBI taxonomy): Eukaryota > Metazoa > Chordata > Mammalia > Rodentia > Ctenodactylidae > Ctenodactylus > Ctenodactylus gundi. Next base: position 677 of record PVKB01004286.1, on the reverse strand, counting down.
AAGTGATGAGAAAATTCAGTGAATAAATGTAAACTTCAGGACCTGAAAAATATAATATCTAACATGAGACTAAAAGCGTTTAATGGCACATGAGACAGTGTTGTATTAAGGGAAACAGAAACAAGTTCCTGAGAGAAAACAATATACAAAAATAATAAAGCTTTGAGTACATGTGAAATGATATGAATTGGAGTATATTTAAAATTATATATATATATATATATATATATATATATATATATATATAATCATTTACTTAGGGGGGCAGAAAAAATAATGTGAAATTAAAATTCTCAAATTAGGTGAAAAGTATTAACAATATATCCAAAAGTTGGCAAATCTACAATAAGATAAGCAAATATTACCTACATAACTTATGTTCAGTTATTACAAATCAAAGAAACAGAAATATATAGCCCGCGCGATTGTCTCGCCAGCAAGAACACACGCAGGCACCAGGATCCTTCTGCAGCAATCATTTATTATAGCATTGATGAGAGGAAGACCCCAAGCCCCAAAATGGCACGGTTTATATATCCTTTAGGTTACATCTGGGTGGGGTGTTGGTTCCTGATTTGCAAAGGCCATTCAGGCCATATAATGAGTCCGAATGACGTGACTCCGGGGCTGGTCTTTAGCCTAGGCGCATATGTAGTGGCAATTGTTTGCTAATCAGC